>CM059601.1:21880000-22110000 GCA_030412105.1 Cyclura pinguis
AAACACTTTTCAAAGGCAGTCCCACATACAGTGTGGCATTCACATGCTGGTGTCACTAGTTCTCCAAACCACCTGACCCAGCAGTTCTATGGTTATGTTTGTGCATATCTCATCCTGAAGAGAAGAGAGCAGATAAGAAGATGGCCCTTGAAGCCTCTGTAATGCTATGATTCCATTATTTTACATATCATATGCTTTATTAGCCCCTAAAGTCAATACTCTTCAAACGTCCCAATTTAGCAGGGACAGTCCCAATTCATCCTCCGTCTTCCCACTTTTTCATCTGCTTTTAAAATGTTTCAGTTTTGCTGATTTCCCATGTTCCCCTTTTAGTTTTCAGCTTACTTCGACTACTGCAAACTGAGTTCTAAATGCACTTCCGGTTGCATGGCCGGCGCGAGTGGCAGCTCGGATTGAAGCTGCGCAATGGTGCGGCTCCGAGCAGCCACCCGCTGGATTCCAGCCACCTCTTTTGCCATCATAGAGGCGGCAGAACACCCCTCCGGTACGAGGGGTGCGGAATGGGTCCGACGGGGACCCCAAAACCGGCGTTTGCTCTGCCCGGCTGGGAGAGCGGAAAGCACCAGGGGGGTCGAAGGACCAAGACGGAACCAGCGGGATCGCCGCCTGAGCAGCACAAGCGCCGCCGTCAACTTTTAAAAGAAGACATCAAACAACATGTAAGAATTTAATAAGAGTCATTTAACCTGTTCTGGTCGCGATTCTGTCAATATCGCAGCAGTTCTGGCATGCAACGGTGGGCAGAAGCGAAAGAATGGAAGGGACCCTGAGCCTGAGTGAGTTCGTTATGGCTGGGAGTTTTTCTTAAAGGGGCGGCTGGAATTTTAAGAAAAGGCTAGCTGGGTGTGCTGCTTACTCATGAGGATTGAGGTTAATATTTTTTAAAAGGAAAAAGAAAGACTTAAGAATCATAATTGGGACTTAAATGGCGTATAATTGATCATTTGGACTGATGGATTACAAATGAGTTATAATCTCCATTGGGACACTAAATTTTTTACAGTGTAATACTTCGATATTTTGGCTGGACTGAGAAGATCTGGA
Source organism: Cyclura pinguis (assembly GCA_030412105.1). Lineage (NCBI taxonomy): Eukaryota > Metazoa > Chordata > Lepidosauria > Squamata > Iguanidae > Cyclura > Cyclura pinguis. The sequence continues at coordinate 21,881,066 of CM059601.1, forward strand.
ATTTGATTCATGGATTAGGGGTTTGGATTTTGGATTTTGGAGGAATATTTCAGGATTGAAAGCTATTGAGCTGCACGTCTCCCTTTTTTTTTATTCCTGTGGTGTGATTCTTGTTTCTTGATTTTCTTGGATTGTTGAGACTATGAGACTGTGCTGAAGGTTATCTAACTCAAAACATCCTCATTCCCACGGATGGAGCAGCCTGGAACTTAAGCGACAATGAAAATGCAATGAATCTTCTGAAATGAATTCCTGGCAGCTTCAAGAGGGGAGGAGGGAATATAAAGCAGATAAAGGCACAGGGTTCTGGATTTGAGAAGGGGCAATGTATTTCAGCAATGTCAAACAAGTTTACTATAAGTGATATACTGTCAGTAATATAAACAATGCGATGTCAAGGGCTGAGACTGCGAAACCTGTGATGGAAGAGACTTGATTGGAAGATCCTTCCTCCCATGGACTGAGCTGCTTGGAATTTAAGCGACAAAGAAATTACAGATAATCTTCAGAAATGAATTTTCGGTGGCGAAGTCCAAGATGGGAGGGGGGAACGGGGAGATTGTGATGGAAGTTAGTCAAGTAAAGACCCTCACTCTCCTGGACGGAGCGGCTCGGAACTTAAGTGACTAGGAGAATACAGTAAAAATTCAGATATAGACTCCGGACCGCAAAGTCCAGGAAGGGAGGGGGGAAAAGGAGCGGATATAGTCACAGGATTCTGATTTGATAAGTGGAGTAAAATACCCTCTCTCTTAGGCGTGGTGCAGCTTGGAATATAAGCGACTTTAAGAGCACAGAGAATTTGCAAATGAATATCCGGGCTGCAGAGCACCAGATGAGAGAGGGGAACGGGAAGATGACGATTGCACAGGCTTCTGAATTACACAAATGGATTTTTATTTTGACATTGTTAATTAAGCTTGCAATTGATGATATATCGATATATTTCATGAATATGAACATTGTGATATTGCTGAATGGGAGAAGGGGTTTAAAAAGTACTTAAGGAGAAACAAGACATTTTAGTACAATGGAATTTAGGGTAAGAAGATGGGGGACTGTTGCAGTAATAATTGCTCAGACTGCCAGATACACAATGACAGAAATAATTAAAAATTTTAAGATTTTGGGATGTAGGTAATGGAGAGTTAAAGGGGAAAAAAAAGATATATATATGTATTTAAGGAGAAAACAGAAGCTTCAAGAGAGTGATATGGAAATATTTTGGAACAGGACAATTTGAGTTAAGCAGAAGAGAGTGATGGTTGGGAACTGTCTAGTCAGAACGACTATATTATGATTGTTAGGAGAAGGAAATGTGTGTTCCAACAGATGAGATAATCAATTTATTGTGATGCACTAATGTAACAAGTGGACTAAGCTGCGGGAAATGTTGACCAGAACAGCGTGGAAGAACAGAAGAAAATTCATGTAACAAGTACAAGTCAAATAATCCTTTCTTTATATTTGTGAAATTTAATAAAATTATATAAAAAAATAAATAAATGCAAAAGTGGTTTGCACTCAGTTAACTCAGCAGTGGGGACAGGAGAGGGCAGGAATGGAGTCTTGCCTTTCTTGTTAGACTCTGGAAAAAACGAACTGCGGCAGCCTCTCCTAGCTTGTGTGTTCTTCCTCATTAATAACTGTACCATCTTGGCCACAGATGGCCCTATTTTCATGCTGAAAGGTTAGAGAGTATGGAATTATAGCACAACAGACCCAAAGTCTTCTCATCCATGGCTATGCATTCTTAAGTAAGAGAATGTTTGCTGCTTAGCAGCAGTTGGATAGAATATTGTTTCTCACACTTACCTATATTAGTAAAAAGACTGAAGCATTTATTTTGAGAACTGAAGCTTAACCTTTCTTGGGAGGGCAATGGAAATCTGTCTTTGTGAGATTGGGTTTAATTTCAATTGGACATCAAACACTTTAAAAGACTCCTGTGTTGTTGTTGTTTTAAATTCTAACTTGTGAACTATAATACAGAGATGGGGCTGGAGAGGTCTGTTTTAAAAGCCGAGGCAGAAACATTACTAACCATCCAATCATTCGTATTTTTGTTTGGAAGCTCTGCATTCAGTGGGGCTTATTGCTAAATGAGTTTGGGTGGCACTAGAACCTAACATAGAAATTTTTGGTCAGTGTCCATGACACTGTGACGTTGTTAACTTGTAAAATTGTTTAGTATGCTTCAAATCCTTTAAAAATCATTTTATTTTTACACTGTGTAATTTAGTCTTACTTGTCTTATTGTACACTTCCCTGAGATCTTCAGACAGAGGGTGGGATATAAATATTTTAGTAGATAAATAAATCATAAATAAATTATCTTCCTGAACCAAAATGGGCAGCATCTATTTTGCTACTCTATTAGACCTGCTTCCTCTTGTTTCTCTGTTAATTGGAATTTTTTAAAAAAATAAAAGCTATATGCTTGACTGTAATATAATCACTACTTATAATCAAAGGCTAATTTGGGCCATTCCCGCACTGGACTATTATAGTGCTATTATTTCACTTTCAACATCCTATGGAATCTTGGTGTTTGTAGTTTAGGGAGGGCCTCAAACCCCAGGATTCCATAAGGTGTTGAAAGTGGAATAATAGCACTATAACAGTCTAGTGCCCAAATAGACTTAGTATTTTAATGAAGTGTGATTTCTCTCCCCCTTCTTTGAAATACTGTGTTGGAAAAGTCTACTAATAAATATTTCTAGTTATTCATTGATAGGTGCACACGCTTGGTTTAGGACGTGATTGAAAGGACATGTGGTAGTGCTACAAGTAAAACACAGCTCTTAATCTGTCTTCAGATCTCTTGATATGGTCTAATGCTGGGTAGGAAAGGATCCATGTTGACAGCATTTCTTAAGACATGCTTCAAGGACAAAATTAAAACACTTCTTAGAGCCGAGACATCAATCAATGTAAGGATGTTCTTGTACTCCAAGTAACACATGGTATCGCTTGCCAATGACCTTAACATGCTAGCCAACACTGAAACTACTAGAGTAATTACAGATTACATTAAGTATCAAGCAAATGCCAAGAGTCAAGTACTAGACAGTTCTTTTATGTGTTATTGAAATAGATCCTTCCCAGAAGATTCAAACTAATAAAATTGAATTTGATAAAGCAATCAGGAAAAAGCAATTTAAAATCCTCCCCTATTTCTCCTTCACTGATGTGCTGGATACTCCTGTGTTGCATAGCATGTATGCAATGTATGTTTTATATGTTTTTTTAGATTCTCTGTATGTTGTTTGTGTGTGTGTGTGTGTGTTTGTATAGATCCTACTTTTCATCTTAAAACCTGTCACTTTGAAATACAGTGTGCCTGCTGTATATGCAGGTGTTACACCCCAAAGTAACCCTAAGAGAGGGCCCCTAAATTGGCATGACTTTCCCCATATTGGATATTGGCTAGCAAAGGTCGGTTGCAAGTAAAAATTGGTTTTGAATTAAATTCTCAAGACCAACAATGCCTTTGCTGCTGTGTATGGGAACGTAGACAATGTCTTTTAGGCTAAAGGACAACGACCTATTGTTCTGTTACTGCCCTGGCTAGCCTGAGCTTTGGGAATATAAAAATATATCCTTTTGATATCTCAAATTCGGCTTCACATATCCCTTCCACGTGCTTGCAAGGCCCCCGGACAAGCACGCATACAGGCTCGGCCGATTATTGCCGTAATATTCCTAGACAATACAAGCAGGCAAGAAAACAGCCGACTCACCGCTTTAGGAGACCTCAAGGCAAGTACTCCATTAGGTATGCACGCAACCTACAAAGGATTCTCGGCCTCGCGCTGGCAACTTGATGATCGAACTATACAACCCTCAAGTATTCCGCGTTTGCATACCGGCTACTCTATTGATAAATTCGGCTCTAATTCAATCATTCAAATTCTGACCTTTCGGAGGCTTTGTCTCCAACTCCAAATCTATTGTTTCCCCCTAAGTCCGACCTAGCCTGCAGTCACAATTCTCCTTATAAAAGCTCTTGATTCCGAGACCTTCCTCAGATCGCTCCCGAGTTCCAGACCGCCTTGCTGCTGCTTTGCTTGGCGAGCTTCCCCTCAGCTTCACGTGCTGAGATACATCGAACCCCAGCTTCGCTCTCCATTTTCCTCCGGACTTCAGGACAGGTTTCGTATCACCCGAACCAACTATCCCTCTGAAAATCCCCGCTATCTTATTCCAACCGGTTTGCTTCTTGACTTGGCCTGACCCCGTAGACATTGGGTTGCAAGATCCTGCTACGTTACCCTGCCTCTCGTTTTGCCAACTTGTGCTCTGAACTAATTTCCCCAACTTCTATAATTTTGATAGCAATTTGGTGTCCCTCCCAGGACCCCCAAAAAACAGGGTAACAGTTCCCAGTCACATATCTCTAGGCAGCCAGAATAGACTGTGGGTCTATTGTGGACTGGACAGGGCTACTGTCAGGTGGATCTGTAATTGGTTGACTGACCGTTCCCAAAGGGTGCTCACCAATGGCTGCTTTTCATCCTGGAGAGAAGTGAGTAGCCACAGGGTTCTGTCCTGGGCCCAGTGCTGTTCAATATTTTCATCAATGACTTGGATGAAGGAATAGAGGGCATGCTCATCAAATTTGCAGATGACACCAAATTGGGAGGGGTTGCTAATACGCCAGAGGACAGGATCAAAATTCAAAATGACCTGGATAGATTGGAGAGCTGGGCCAAGGCTAACAAAATGAAATCCAACAGAGAGAAGTGTAAGGTCCTACACTTAGGTAGAAAAAATGGAATGCAGAAATATAGGATGGGTGACACGTGGCTGGATGGCAGTACGTGTGAAAGGGATCTAGGAGTCCTAATAGACCACAAGCTGAACATGAGTCAGCAGTGTGATGCGGCAGCCAAGAAAGCCAATGCAATTCTCGGCTGCATCAATAGGAGTATGGTGTCTAGATCGAGGGAGGTACTGGTACCACTCTACTCTGCTTTGGTTAGACCTCATCTTGAATACTGTGTCCAGTTCTGGGCACCCCAGTTCAAGAAGGACATGGTCAAGCTGGAGCAGGTCCAGAGGAGAGCGACCAAAATGGTGAAGGGCCTGGAAGCCATGCCCTATGAGGATAGACTTAGAAAGCTGGGTATGTTCAGTCTGAAGAAGAGAAGGTTAAGAGGGGACATGATAGCCATGTTTAAATATTTGAAGGGATGCCATGTAGAGGAGGGAGAGGGCTTGTTTTCTGCCGCTCCAGAGACCAGGACAAGGAGCAATGGATTCAAGCTGCAGGAAAGGAGATTCCACCTGAACCTCAGGAAGAACTTCCTGACAGTCAGGGCTGTCCGGCAGTGGAATATGCTGCCTCGGAGTGTGGTGGAGTCTCCTTCTTTGGAGGTTTTTAAGCAGAGGCTGGATGGCCATCTGTCGGGAGTGCTTTGAGGGTGTTCCTGCATGGCAGGGGGTTGGACTGGATGGCCTGTGTGGTCTCTTCCAACTCTACATTTCTATGATTCTATGATTCTATGATTCTATGATTCTATGATTCTATGACTCTCTCCTTGATTAATAAAAAGGTTGCCTCAGCCCCAAGCCACACTGATGAACTTTGCAAGGATAGATAATCAAAGTCTATCAATTTGGAATGATAATCCTATCATGTACCTGGACTTTCCTGGGAGAAACAATACCGAGGAGAAGTCATGATATTTGCCTAACATTATATTCCGCAGTCATCGCCCATTAACACCACTTTGCTAGCCTATACACACCCTGAGGACAGAAATTGGCTATAAACACCCTCACTTTTTGAGCCTCTTCAGAGAGCCTCCCAGACTGGACAAGGACCCATTTCGCTGCTACCGAGGTGTCCCACTTAAGTCTCTCAGACGCTGCTGAGAGCTAAACGCGACTCGTGTATCCGACTCGCCGCGAAACCCCGCTGCTGCCAGCCTTCCAGCCCCGGGATCCAGCCTCCCCTTGGTGCTTTACACTGAGCCTTTGCTAATCTTCTCCTTTCCAGGACGCCTAAGCTAAGGTCCGTATGCCCTCCCTCCCAACTATCTCTTGTTTCCAACTTCATTCCTGTAGCCCTTGTGTGATTGTAGGATTATTTGGTAACGTGTGTTTTGTGACCTTCTTTGTTAGCTTTAATAAATTTATTTTAGACTGTTCCTCTGACTCTTGTGTGGTTCTGACCCCGTAGACATAGGGTTAAAGATCCCTTGCCCTGACCTCTTGCAAGCTTTGAGTGTCTCTGTTAATTCCCTTGATTTGAAGTCCGTTTGGGTGTCCTTGAGATACCCCCAATTTTCAGGGCAACACAGGGGTTCCATTCCAGGAACCCCCATGTAAACCAAAACAGCAACAACACCCAAACAAAAGCAAAACATGAGTTGCAGGTCCCATTGTAGTAAATGGATGTGATGTGCATGCTCCTGTACCCTTGCAGGTGCCTGCCTGCTGCACCCATTGACTATAATGCAAATGACCACACAATCTCACAGAAGAGGGAGCACTGCATCTGTATAGTTTAAGCTTTAGGCCCAAGTCTTGCTGTACTAGCTATGCCTAGATACCCTAAAAATGACAGATCTTGTCTGATCTTGGAAGCTAAGCAGGGTCAGCCTGGGTAAGTACTTGGATGGGGGACTGCCAAGGAATACCAGGTGTTGTAGGTTACATTTCAGAGGAAGGAACTAGTAAAACCAGCTCTGAGTATTCCTTGCATAAGAAAACCCTATGAAAAATTCATGGGGCTGCCATAAGCAGACAGATAACTTGAAGATGCATATGTGTGCATGCACACACATTGCTAAACCATGCCTTTGCTATGAAACATTAAAAGCAATTGGATTAATCAGTTAATCAGTCCTACTCCCTTCACAGGCATGCCTGATGAGGAGGACACCAGAGAGGCTGTGGAACTTGCTTCCGTAGGAGGCTAAATTGGCCCCCTCTCTGTTCTCCTTCTGTTGGTGAAGACCTCTTCATTTAGACATACTTTCAGCCATTGATGGCTATGGCAAGGGCCATTTCTGCACTAGACTGTTCTGGTGCTACCATTCTACTTTCGAGATCCTATGGAATCCTGGGATTTGCAGTTTAGGGAGGGGCCTTTGAGGCAAAACTGCAAAACCCACGATTCCATAGGATCTTGAAAGTGGAATAATAGCACTATAACAGTCTAGTGCAAAAATGGCCAAGGTCTTTTCCTGGAGGATGTTTTTAAATGTGTTTATGTTGTTTGTTTGTTTTGTTATGTTTTTAAATGCGCTGAAACATAGCCATGTTTAAATATTTGAAGGGATGCCATGTAGAGGAGGGAGAGGGCTTGTTTTCTGCCGCTCCAGACAAGGGAGCAATGGATTCAAGCTGCAGGAAAGGAGATTCCACCTGAACCTCAGGAAGAACTTCCTGACAGTCAGGGCTGTCCGGCAGTGGAATATGCTGCCTCGGAGTGTAGTGGAGTCTCCTTCCTTGGAGGTTTTTAAGCAGAGGCTGGATGGCCATCTGTCGGGAGTGCTTTGAGGGTATTCCTGCATGGTAAGGGGTTGGACTGGATGGCCCGTGTGGTCTCTTCCAACTCTACATTTCTATGATTCTATGATTCTATGAAACTATTTTAATTCAGTGCTTCTAAACTATATATAGTACTTAGTCTTAATATAACCAAATATTAGTTGTTACAGCTGATGGGCTTTAATGATACTTTGTATTGATCTGTTGTAAGCCACTTTGGGTCATGCACTGGGAGAAAGGTAGTGTAGGAAATAACAAGTATCATCATCATCATTGTTGTCGTTGTCATTGTCACTGTCATCGTCATCATCATCCTGCTCTTTACCCAACAATCTGGGACTCAAATAAGTACATGTTAATGTTATATTCGACTAATGCTCCATTTGTACAATTGAGTCCATGACCAATGCAGAAAGCCCTCAAATGGCAAGAGATATAAATAACTCTTCTCTTAGTTCCTGCTTCAAAAAAGAGATGTAGAGTAAAAGATATCCAAACATTAAGAGTTGAGGAGGCCTTTAGTGTGATGGCATCTATTATCTAACTCACTGTGGTCTATTAAATATCATTCCAGCAAATTCTGGACTGACTCAACAAATGTTCATCAATTTGCACATATGAAATGCTCCCCCACCTTTAATCTCATGTAGTTATCAAATTTGAATCCAACCATTCCTCCAAGAAGCTAAGAAGTTTATAGATGGAGTTCCTTATTTTTATACTTACCACAACTCCAGAGATAGGTTGAGTGGAAAGGTCCAAGGGCACCCAAGTCACCTTCATAGTGAATATGAATTCAAATCCTCCTTGATTCAGTTTCAGCAGAAGCAACACGCTAAGGTCATTTCCGCACTACACTGTTACAATGCTATTATTCCAGTTTCAACATCCTGTGGAATTCTGGGGCTTGTAGTTTACTGAGGCCATAGAGCTCTCTGGCTGAGAATTCTAAAGGCCCCCCCCTAAACTGCAAACCCCAGGATTCCATAGGATGTTGAAAGTGGAATAACAACACTGTAATAGTATAGTGCGGAAATGGCCCGTCAGAGTTGGGGTGGAAGAGAGAAAAGTACCTAGGATTTTATTTCAGATGTGGCAATGAAACTACTATTTACCTGAAATGTGTCTTTTAGTTATTGGCCCGGAGCCTAATGGGGAATAGTTTCCATTAAAATCAATGAAACTTAGCTGAAAATAATACTATTGGGATATGAATGCCAAATCAAGACCAAGTGATGTCAAAAATCATGTTCAAGACTATAGACACATTATTATTTGATGAAAGTCAGTCTCTTTTTATTTTGTGACAATGGAACATGTGTCCTCCAATTATCCCCAGTGGATTTAGGAGAGCAAGTAATACCATAACACTAAAGGATATACAATTAATTACAACCACTTATTTCATCTGAAAAATAAGCATCATGCTAAATCAACCGTGGACACAATTTCAGCCACAGAGCAACTATTTAGTGCATGTGTGTTTTTCCAGTAATGAACATTATGCAAGATTGAAATGTAACCTTTGAAGCAGAAAATAAAGATGAAAAGAATGCTTCTCAGGTCTAGAGAAAAGGGTATAAAAACAAAGCACTATTGTTTTTCAAGGTCTACAGAATAACAACTGCAATATCTGTCTCTAAAGGTTGGAGCAAATAGCAATTATTATTTTGGCTTCTTTGGTGCAAAGTTGGTTTTTTCAAATGTGGATCTGTCTTGAGATTGACTGTGCACTTTGGTGGAAAGTTGGGTTTTTCAAATGTGGATCTGTCTTGAGATTGACTGTATGCTAAGACTAACCACCCAGTATCATTTAGAATGCTGGGCTGATATATTTTGGGTATATGTGATGATGATTCAAGGCAGAATTGGAGACTCCTGACAAACCTATGAAGAGAGCCAGCATGGTATAGTGGTTTGAGTGTTGAACTAGGACTCTAAGAAATCAGGTTTCAGATCCCTACTCAGTCATGGAAACCCACTGGGTGACCTTGGGCAAGTCACACTCTCTTAGCCTCAGAGGAAAGCAATGGCAAATGTCCTCTGAACAAATCTTCCCAAAAAACAAAACAAAAAACTTCCATGATGTGTTCACCTTAGGGTTGCAATGAGCCGGAAACAACTTGAAGGTACACCATAACATTCCTGTGAGATTGATGAGTCTCAGTGGCAGCTGGCAAATTCCATATTGGTGGGATGGTGAACGAGTTCCAGGTTTTAGCCTAAATTTTAAAGGCTATTCAGTGTTCTAAACCTTGTCCTCAAACTAAATTCTTCACCTTGGATAGCTTTGTTAAAGTTTAGACTAGCATGCGGAGTGGATTTACTGTCCCACTAACATAAAAGCCACCAATCACCACTGGAGAGGCTGAGAGAATGTGACTGGCCCACTATCAATAAGCTTCATAGTTGAGTCACAATTGGAATTCTGGTCACCCCAGCAGAAATCCAACTTTCCGTAACCACTGTATATTGTATGTAGTCAACCAGTTTGGGGAAGAAGAATCATACTTTGCATTTCTAAGTTGAAGCTGAATTCCACATGTCTTTTTCTCTCGTGGCAGGAATGAAATTGTAAGGGGAAAAAAAGACAATAAAATATGAAAAAGAAGGCTCATAACAAATATTGACTGGAGTGTGTTCCTGAATATTAACCCTCATTTGGTAGTACTTAATCTCCAGAATGTATTAGTGCCACAAGGAATATATCTGACAAACTGTAATGTGTTGACTACAGTTAACAATTTACCATCTGCTGTTGTGGAACTAATGGTGTCCACCAGTGGAAAGACCATTTTAATTACCATTGTCATCCATCTCATGAAGCACATGTGTTTGGGTTATTTACAGAGCTTTCCTTCAACTGCTAGATGACTCATGAACAGCCAAGGGATCAGGAGTTCAACCTGTGTTATGTTAGATGTTATCACCAGAGAGCAGGAAAGGGCAGGCAGGTCACATATGTGAATTTGACCTCTCTTGAAATGAGTTTGAGGCTAGTTTTATGAAAAGAAAAAGAGAAAGCTCCATCACAGTGACAGTACTATGTATTTGCATCCTCCCAGTCTAGTAGGTGCTGATGGTTTATTAGGAGGTGCTGAGTACCCTGAACTTTTACTGAAAGAAGTGGGCATGGATGAAGGCCGTAGAAGCTTTCCTGTGCTGTTCTGCAGGAGAAGGTCATTTATTAAGCTGCATATGGATTACATTGTGTTCCCATGAGATTGTGCTTAATGAGACATTATTTGACATGCAGAAATAGCCCAGCCATTAAGTGGAATGAGGCCATCACTTCAGGCAGCAGATTTGGGGTGTTACGGAGGAAAGTACATTGTTCTGAATTTGTGTTTTTATTGCCAGGAAGGGAAAGTAATGCTTATGGTACTTTCTGTTTCAGGTGTCTAAATAACTTGCCTGTTTTTGGGCAGTACAGTTGACCCTCCACATTCACTAGGGTTAGGGGCACAGGACCTCCACAAAAGTGGGAAAACTGCAAATATCAAATGGGATGGGAGCCAAGATATTGTGGGGAGAGGCACCCAGGGTCCATACCAGGTCAGGGAAAGGAGAGGAAAAGAGGGTGGATTAGCCTGGTGGCCCTATACGTCTTGTCTCGTGCCCATCTCCTTCCTTGGGTGTGGTGGTGCATTGGGAGAATGTTAACAGTGCTGAGAAATCAGGCTGCGATCTGTCCTGTGCTAGGCAGGCAGCGGTTGGTGGAGAAGGAAGACTAGAGGCAGGTTTTTAAAAATCTGTGCGGCCTAATTGGAGCCACTGAGAGCGAGGGTTCCTCTGGGAAAGAAGTTCTTGGGTTGCAGGGGCAGGAACTGGAGGAACTTGCAAGTAATCAAATGTGTGAAAGTGAAACCTGCAAGTGTGAAGGTCCAGCTATACGTGGCTTGATTTGAGTGGATGAAAGAGTACCATTTGTTTTGTCTCAGGCAACAAAATCTCTTGTGTGAACTCCGGGTACACAACCAATATTTAATCCATAGGTAAAGTTGTATGATGTTTGACCTACACTACTGCATGCAACCCTCTCTTCTTGCAAGATGCCAGCTGCCTGATAACCTCCTAGTTCTGCAATCCCAGGGAGGTCAGTCTGTTGTCATTACTTCTGTTGTAAATTCAGACAGTCTGGCATGATCTCAATACAGGCAGAGGCCACTTCCCTTCTGGGCCATGGGGGAGCTAAGGACAAAGGACAATAAACAATAGGTAATAAAATTTCAACTCCATTAGCAACAGAATAAGGCATTTTATCTCAGATGTTGCTCAGAAGTAACATCTGAGCCAAAATGTAGGCCTGAAACTCCAACTCACATCATTACTTTTCTACTCCTGTATATTTTTTTTTTACTAGAGCCAGCATGCTGTAGTAGTTTGAGCATTAGATTACAATACTGGAAACCAGGGTTGATTCCTGTTCGGCCTGTGTGACCTTGGTCACACACTTTTGGTACCAGAAAACCCCATGATAGGTTCACCTGAGGGTCACCATAAGTCATAGAATCATAGAGTTGGAAGAGACCCCAGGGGCCATCGAGTTCAACCCCCTGCTATGCAGGAACACCCATCAAAGCATTCCCAACAGATGGCCATCCAGCCTCTGCTTAAAAACCTCCAAAGAAGGAGACTCAACCACACTCCGAGGCAGCATATCCCACTGCCGGACAGCTCTGACTGTCAGGAAGTTCTTCCGGGGGTTCAAGTGGAATCTCCTTTCCTGCAGCTTGAATCCATTGCTCCTTGTCCTAGTCTCTGGAGCGGTAGAGAACAAGCCTGCTTCCTCCTCTACATGGCATCCCTTCAAATATTTAAACATGGCTATCATGCCCCCTCTTAGCCTTCTCTTCTGCAGACTAAACATACCCAGCTCCCTAAGGCGTTCTTCATAGGGCATGTCTTCCAGACCCTTCACCATTTTAGTCGCCCTCCTCTGAACACGTTCCAGCTTGTCGACATCCTTCTTGAATTGAGGTGACCAGAACTGGACACAGTATTCCAAATGAGGCCTAACCAATGCAGAATAGAGTGGTACCATTACCTCCCTCGATCTAGACACCATACTCCTATTGATGCAACCAAGAATCGCGTTGGCTTTCTTGGCTGCCGCGTCACACTGCTGACTCATGTTCAGCTTGTGATCTACCAAGACTCCTAGATCCTTTTCACACGTACTGCTATCCAGCCACACGTCCCCCATCCTATACTTGTGACTTTCATTTTTTCTGCCCAAGTGCAGGACCCTACATTTCTCTCTGTTGAAATTCATTTTGTTAGCTTTGGCCCAGCTCTCCAATCTGTCAAGATCGTATTGAAATTTGATCCTATCCTCTGGTGTGTTAGCAACCCCTCCCAAAAGTCAGTGCTATATTTAAGTCTTTTAACTCCAAGTCCCAAGTCTGGGAACCAACTTTAACAGAAAAAAAAGGAGGTGTGGGTGGGATGATGTGGGGTGGGGGTTAAGTCTCAATAACAAGAAAATCATAGCCCCATCCTGTCCTGGAGCTTTAGGCAAGCAGCAAAGGGGGAGGGGGAGGAAGTAATAAGGAGGACAAACCAGTAAAGTGGCAGCTACAAATTCCCCAGGAAAGAGAAACCTAGGAATGTGGAGGGTGGACTGCACTGCTTGCTCTTGAGAAAGCCAGTGGGATAGATACCCTGACTCTGCCAGCCATGAGAAAGGGGACTGTAGCTTCCTCTCAGAAGTGACCTTCCCCGACCTCCTCTCACCACCACCCCATGCCAAGAGTACACAGATGACCACTTGAAGAACCAAAGTTACAGGTAAGCAATGCTTGAAGAATTTAATCTGTCATCCAACAAGGCTTATCTTTCTTTATGGCTGAAGATATACCAGTATCTTTTCCATTCTTCCCTGAGAAGGTCCTTGGGTTTTGGTCCAGAGTCATTCTGGCTGCTGGTCTGTATTAGGCTTAATAGCATAACTCTGTGCTTTTCATGGTCTTTAAATTCTGCAGGGTTATTTTGCAAGTTGTATTTTGGCATGATTGATTGATTGTGCTTCTTTAGCTTTAGCTTTTGATATTAGTAGCTCAGGCTTTGTGCCACAATTTGATTCTAGTCTTGTTTTAGCAGAGGGAATGGAGCTTCTCCATCTTCTGGCTTCCACTTATGTAGCCTATTTGATTTCTGCGTTGATCACCCAGTAACATCCACTTATACAGTTGGCTTTTTGGTTCCTTGAAGAATGTCTTTGCAATGAACAAACTGTTGGCCTTGCAACATTCGATAAATTGAACTTCTACTTCATTCCTTGATCAGCTGAATTCTCCAAAATTGTTTGGTTCTGCTCCCTTTCTTACCTTTGCATTCCATTTGCCTTTGATGATCGACATGTTGTAAATTTCCTCCTGGACTTCAGCACAGAATCTTTAAATTTCTTTCTCTTCTGCCTCCACAGTTGGAGCATAAACATTGATTATGGTTTTAGTTGGAGCATAAACATTGATTATGGTTTTCCTTGAAGTTTCATTGATACTGTTCAGTTACTTTGCATTGTATCCCCTGACCGCTTTTGCTACGCTGTTCCCCATTTTTAATGCTATATCCTTTCTTCTTAAATTTTCATTTCCTGAGTAAAACAGTGTGTGATTATCTGACTGAAAATATCCCATTCCTGCCAACCTTAAGTATTGCAAGGATTATACATTCTTTGTACATTTTTTGCTTTGCAATGTCTGTCTCCCTCTGAATCGTGCTTCTCAGTTTCCGTGTTCCCACTGTGTGTGTTTCACGGCTTCAGATGTTCCTTTCACCTCTGTGCATGTTAGCAGTTAAACATCTGTTCAGCTTGAGTCCAGCTGCATCATTCAAGACAGTGCTACTCACACATGTCTTCTGCTCTTCTCCAGTAGCTGGTTGAGTGCCTTGTGGCCTGTGAGCCAGAGTATCTCTCTGAACCAGTTTGGTGTTGTGGTTTGAGTGTTGGACTATGATTCTGAAAGACCAGGGTTCAAATGCTCTCTGAGCCCTGGCAACCTACAGGGTGATGTTGGGCAAATTACATTCCATCAGTCTCAGAGAAAGACAAACCTCTTAATAGATTTTGCCAAGAAAACCCTGTGAGAGGGTTGTCACAGGTTGGAATCAGCTTGAAGACATTTAAGAAGAACATCTCTGAACACCAGATACACAATGAAAGGAGGCTGTTGAATTCCTGCCCTTCTTATGGAGGCCCTAGGCCGGCCATTGTGGAACACAAGATGTTGGACTAGAAGGTGTGTTTCAGGAGAGAGCATGCTTTGTAAATGCGGCATGCCCTGCATCCTTCCTTTGAAAGGAGGACATATCAAAGCCAAGTAATTTAGTATGGTGAGCCTCTGGCACCTCACAGTCAAAAAACCAAGGAGACAAAAAACCCGCGATGTAATCATTTGTGAGTTGAGAACATGGGAGAGAGGTTTTTTGTAATGCTATAAGAGAAAAGTTCACCAGAATCCATTATTTAGACCAAGAGCAGAGAAATAACACTGTACTTCACCCTGTGTCACATTATATACGGAAGACGGGGCAGAGGGCAGACCAGCTTTGCAATTGCCTACCTGCAATCTCATCAGGAGAGGGATGTATGATTCAGTGTCCATAAAATCTTTTGACAATGAAGCCTATGAAAAGCAGCATACAAATACCAATACATGCTGCAGCATACTTTTCGTGTGAGTATGTGTGAAAGAAAGAAAGAAAGAAAGAAAGAAAGAAAGAAAGAAAGAAAGAAAGAAAGAAAGAAAGAAAATGGGGCTGTCACATGTATGGTTTCCTTATCAATTCAGCATTATACTTTTTTGTACTGGTACAGGGTATGATTTGATTTTTTTCCTGTTTACTAGGGATGGATTCTCTTTTTCTAAAATCTGTTCTGGGGAAATTATATGTACTCGACTCTGCACATTTACTAATATATAAAAGTCAATGTTTGTTTGTTTGTCTGTGTCAGGTGAGAAAACCTCATATGATTGGCTGTGTCAGGCGAAGACCTCATATGATTGGCTGCCTGAAAAGATTCTGTGGAATCCTGGGGTTTGCAGTTTAGGGAGCTGGGGTTTGCAGTTTGGGGCTGGCCAGTTGCTATGGAGATGAAGCCTAGCAGCAAGGAAGAGGGTAGTGTATTCCCTTAGGAACCCGACCTCTGTATGTTAATAACTCTGAATACAGATTGGATTGGGCAATACAGGGAAAAGTTACAGGTACTGGACAGTTTGGAGAATTAGAGACACAGGATCTCAAATCTTGCTAACAAGTATTACCTATGAGAAAATAAAATCCCAGGCAGCACTGGCTATATGCACTAGTAGACTATATTTTGTAAGACACACATCTCAATCTAGTACAAAATGTATGAGAGATAGAGAATATTGTCTTTCTCCCCAGACTAGCCTGAGCCTCCCTAGTCTTGGTACCCTCCAGAAATGTAGGACTACAATCCCCATCATTCACAATTACCATTGTGGTTGGAGGTGGTGGTAGTTATCCCCCAACACTGCTAAAGGAAAGGGATGAGCTGGGGAAAGCTGCTTAAAAACCTTGGAAGAAGCGCTGTTCTTTTTCCTCTGGGTTGCCTTGATGGCTTAGTTATGTATCCATCCATATCAAGTGCTGTGATATAATAGCACACAAGTAAATGCAAACTGAACATACCTGTTTAAATAGGGGTGAGTCCCCTTTCCCTCTAATGCACCAGAAAAGCTAATTCCCAAAATTTAGTCATATTGTACTGTGACCAAGAAACAAAACCTGCATAAATGGGGCAATAGAAATAGACATCGGCTTGATTTTCCTGTGATGTGTGATAGAACTGGAAGGCAGATTTTATCTAGACACCATTCTGGTCCCTGAATGCACAGCCCTGGGTGAGGAAATAAAGCCCTTGGAGCCTTCAGATAAAATATAAAGAAGAGGGCATCTGCGAACACTTGGATTGGGGCTGCATTGGTTTCCACTGCAGGCAGGCTTCAATACTTCCTATTTTAGAAGTTAAATTCTGAGCCCTTTTACACTATGATTCCACTTTAACTGCTATGCTTCCATCCTGTGGAGGGGAGATGTCATCTGGGAGGCATTGCTGTGCTCTGGATGAGTGTTCTAAAAACCTCTCACTAAACTGCCAACCCCACGATTTCATAGGTTGGAACCATGGCAGTTAAAGTGGAGTCATAGTGCTATAATTTTGTAGTGTGAAAAGGCCTCTGAACAGAGCTAATGGAGCAGCCTAAGAGAGCAAGCCTTGATTGCTTCCTATCCAAAGCTTGGAAAAGTTCCTTTTAGGACTTTAAACCCCAGAATCCACAGCCAACAGGGCCATCGACAATGAAGGACTGGGACTTATAGCCACTGGTCAGGCCCGGGGGTCAGGCAGTTGTAGAGTGGAGCTCTGGGACCTATTGTTTGAAAAAAGGCACTTTCCCTAGCTCTGCTTCTGCCAGTGTCTTCAGCAATTCCCCTTACAAAGATCTCCTTTTTGCTATTCTTCTTTCTGCAGTTCTACTGGTGGCCAGGAGGGGGCGACGCAGACCATTCTGTTTGTTTCCAACTGGTAGCGTGCGGAGAATCGACGTGATTCGGTTTCTTCTCGCCACAAAGAAAGTAAAATAAAATGATAAAAGCGGCAGTCAAGTGAAAGCTGGAACCGCATCGGCCTGTGACCCGTTGCAGATTTTATTCCTACGAACAGAGAATCTGGTGTCGCTAAAACCTGGGAAAGGCGGAAGACCTGAGCACGTCGGATCAGCGTGATCTTATTTTTCCTGCGGAGAACCACAGGTCTCTTCGCCTCCACCCTCCTCTTTCTCTCGCTCTCCCTCCGCAGGCTTGGCTCTTGAATTACGTGACTATTCCCTCACCTTCGCGGTTTATTGGCTTTGAGCTCAGTACGTGAGGTTGAAAGTGGAATTATCGCGCTATAAGAGTGTCGTGCGGAACGGAAGTTCTGGTTGGCCCGACTTTTTTTCGACCGAAGGGTTTAGAGCGCGCTTTTTCATCTCCCTTGTTGAAATCAATTCCATTTCATTTTGACTGGCCATTTCCACATAAGGCTGTTATAGTGTTGTTATTCCACTTTCAACAGCCTATGGATTCCTGGGGTTTGCAGTTTTGGGAAGGGCCTTTGAGGCAAACCCCAGGATTCCATAGGATGTTGAAAACGGAATAATAGCACTATAACAATCTAGTGCGGAAATGGTCACTGTGGATAGGATCTGGCATACTTAAAGTTTAACAGGCGGAGGGCGCTTAGGGCAATACACAAATTTACTTTAGGGGGAGAAAAGGTGTGTGTGTAAGGTAGCTGGGTTTCCTTTGTTCTCAGGAGGAGATTCCTGACGTACTGTAACGGATCCCATCCCCCCCCCCCCGCAAATAAGGCGAAAGATCAGAACAGTTACTTTAGTTTCATCCAGCAAAGAGAGGGAAATATCGAGATAACGCCACTGGAACAAGAAAGGCTGTAGATCCCCCCCCCCCAAAAAAAACCTAGGTAGCAGCCCACTGTTTTGCTCCGAAGACTCGCCAAAGGTCGGGCGTGAGCGTTCGGATCGTAAGCGTTACTCTGCCATGTTCTGGGCAGAGCTGGGGATCGTTGCTCTTTTTTTTTTTCCACGACAGCTCCCATAATCCACCAGCGACCACGGGTCCTGGTGGCCTGGGCATTCTGGGAGCTGTAAATAAAAAGATAGCTTCATAGAGGTATTTGATTTATAGTCAAATAGGCTCTGGTTCTAGAGAGCCAGGATACGCATTTATGGACCACCGACTGGAGAGTAAATTTCCTCGAGTCACGCGGCACTCCCCTTCCAGTAAACACTCTCAGGCCCCGAATTTACATCCTCAGTCAGTTTAAGAAAGGACGGCATTGAACCCGAGCGACTAACTTCCGAATCAACATGCTTAGGGTTTCTCAGCCTCTAGGGTTTTTTTTTTTCACCTCCTTTTTAAAAACACACTTTTGGGGAGAGCTCAGTAGTTAAGTTTCTGCAAGAGGAAAATGCAACTGGCTAGTAGCACTAAAGGCCAGGAGAGCTTGAACCCTAAGGCCCCTCCCTAAAGCGCAAACCCCAGGATTCCATAGGATGTTGAAAGTGGAATAATAGCACTATAACAGTCTAGTGTGGAAACGGCCCTAAGACTGCAAGTTGGTAATGCGCACCTGGCAGGGGGAGAGTCGCCCTGCACCCTGTGCGGCTTACTTCCCAGTAAGAATCCGGATCCTACTGCGTGGTTAAAGTGACTGAGAGGGCCGGGGAAACGAGTCAAAAGAGAAACCCTTTTTTTGTGGTCTCCTCCACGGAAGGAGGAAAGCAAGAGAATCCTTTCCAGATCCCTCTCTTTTCGGAGCTGGGTTTCACAGGCGGCGCACGAGGGAGGCTGGAAGCGGCGCTGATCTCACCGGGACCGGAGGGCGTGCGTGTGTATCCCTCTGTTTGCATACGTGTGGTGTACTCGTGGCTGGGTTGCTTTTGCTGTCCCTTCAAGCCAGGACGGAGAAAGGAAGCAGCGAGGTTTCAACGGGCCCACCGTAGATATGCGTAGAGGCGGCTTCAAGTCCCCTGCGGACTTAGGACAACCCCATGAATTTCACAAGGTCTTCTTGGGAAAGGAATACCCAGAGGTGGTTTGGCCAGTTCCTCCCTGCCAAACGATAATAATATAGGGCTTATTCAATAGCCCCGCTGGTTTCGCGCTGGGGAAGCCCGCGCGGGATCGCCAAGGGCGCGTTTACTCGCGAGGAGACCAGTCCGAAAAGCGGTGCTTCCGAGTCTGTGTTCGCACATCCTGTAATCTCTCCCTGCCCTCGCTTTTGGCAATGGAGTCTGTCTAAACTCGAGGAGCCTTGGTCCTAAGTAAGTGGCTGGTTTCATCCTAGGGAGGGAGAGGAGATCAGCCCGGGCTCCAGGCTCCGGCCATTTCCGCACGAGTCTGTTATAGCGCGGCGATTCCACTTTCAACCTCCTATGGAATCCTGGGGTTTGCAGTTTCGGGAGGGGCCGGCCGGCCCCTCCCGAAACTGCAAACCCCAGGATTCCATAGGAGGTTGAAAGTGGAATCGTCGCGCTGTAACAGACTCGTGCGGAAATGGCCTCCGATTCTTGCTCGTTCTTGTAATCAGGATCCAGTTGCGAGTGGCAGAAGACGACGGAGCTCCTTCCCTCCTGAAATCCCTGTATTTAAAACGGAGCATGGTACTCTTTCTCCTTCCTTCTTGTTAAAATATATTTGAAACTGAAACGAATTGCCTGGAGTATGTACGTACACACGCCTATACACACACGTGTGCATTTTACGAGGTCAGTTTTACAGGTGTAGGGACGGGTGAGATAGCTTTCCGTATGTGTATCTACTCCGGAGGGTTTTTTCTTACACCAAAGCTGCCCCCCCCCGCCCCGCCATCAATGGTGATATGGCATTTTCTTTCAGGGAAGCCCAGGCTGGCTGGGACTGGAGAATGTCGAGAAGGGCGGCGGGAGGGGGGGCTTGGTTGGTGGCGACTTTGCTCTTCC
Source organism: Cyclura pinguis (assembly GCA_030412105.1). Lineage (NCBI taxonomy): Eukaryota > Metazoa > Chordata > Lepidosauria > Squamata > Iguanidae > Cyclura > Cyclura pinguis. Next base: position 21,901,084 of record CM059601.1, read on the forward strand.
CACTGATCAAAGTTTCCATGTTTGTCTTCAGGCTTGCGGGGTTTATTCAAACTTTTCCTTATGCGTGCGTGCGTGTAGTGTTTTGTGTGTGTGTGTGGTATGTGTGTCTGTCTCCCCCCCCCCCCGGTCTTTCCTTTCTCTTCTCCACCCGAGCCCCTTTTCCTCGTGCATTTGTAAAGTAGCCCCATCGAGAAATGATAAATATCCCTGTTGATCACTTGATTGATTACCTCTCGGAAAGGTCACGCAAGCTCGCCGTAATTTCCTTTAGCCCGAGGCTCCCTTTCCCCACGTTGACTCTGAGCACGACAGGTCCAAGTAGACCGGGGCCTGCGCTTTGATTTTAACCCCTAAGTCGCCCCCTGGAAATTATATATATATAGGGAGGGAGAGGGGTTGCGAAGACCCCACAGTGCGGAGAGAGGGGAGAAATCAAACCAAAAGCATCCAAGATTCCTCTTAAATCCACCTTCTCTCCATCAGCTCCAGCACCCGTTTATTCGGCGCAATAAGGTTAAAACAGAGGCGGACCTTGTAAAGACGGGGGGGGAGACACCCTCCATATTAAAATATTTAACCAATAAAAAAAATCCCACCTCCAACGCCTGGGGAAGGGGAGGGAGGCGGGTGCTGAGTGTTGTCTGAATGGCCCGTTTGTGACTCTGTCTTTTTCTCCTGTGGTCTTCACATTCAACTGTAAAGAACCAGACACGCTATTAATTTACCCAATGCTACCCAGGGTCCTGAACCCAATTAATTTCTAATAATTATAGCCCAAGGGGGCTCGGAGGGGGGGAGAGTTCCTTCCCACCCCAGTCGCCTTCCCTCCCTTTCCTCCCCATGCCACTTCACGCCACCGAGGTCAGCGTATCATAATAAAAGTGTGTATTTTGAAAGCGATCTGTAGAACAGTGAGTTATTGCAATGACTGAAAATTGTTTCCATTTTGGCTAATTGAGCCCCATGGCTGAATGCTGGGAGTCCTGAGACTTTAAATAATAATCTCTCTCTCTCTGTTGTGAGTGTATTCTGTGTGTTTCATTTCCATCCGGACTGGAAAAAGACTCCTATTATTATCAGATCCTCTGGTCAACCAGCGAGAGATTTAATTTCTTAACAGCAAAACCTGAAATCAAGCGCTGGGTAAACAGTATTAATAATTACATTACAATGATTAAATTAATCTTCCTGTGTCGGTAGCTAGGAGAAATATATATATATAGGGCTGACAATGAATAAACCCCAGGCAGAGTTCACTGCACAAAGACAATGGCGCAACAAATACCACGATCAAGGAGAGAGAATTAAAAAAAATATATATACGCGAAAAACAACAACGTAGCTTTTTCTCCACCCCACCCCACTTAACACACAGACGGAGGGCCATTTGCAATTAGGAAAAATTTCCTGTTGTGCAGAAGCAAGTCCTGAAAGCTGTGGAGGGGGCTCACCTCGCTCAAATATGTATTTAAAACACACACACACACACAATCTTGCAAACACAAAAGCAGCAGGATACTTTTTTTTCCCTTCCCATCACGTGTCTCGGTGTTTTTATTTCTACAAGGCCAGAGGGGAGAGCGGTCAATAAAAAGGCACCCAAACATTCAGTAGAAACATGCAGTAGTTGGTGGCAGTAGAAACCCCGCCACCAACCCGTCGCGACTCTCAAATTTCGACAGTTTTAGGAGCGCCACCAAAGTGACTTTTAAGAACGGAAGGAACAGCAGGACAAGTTCCCTTTCTCACGTGTCCGGGGTTTATCCCTACGTCTGAACGAGGCTCCGGTGCGAGAGGAAGAAGGGACTCGCTGACCGGTTCCTTGGTCAAGAGAAAGGCCGGGAGGCTGGCAGGCTGGCGAGGGATGAGACAGACGGAAAGAAGGGCGATTTCCGCACTAGCCTGTTATAGGGCTATTATTCCACTTTCAACATCCTGTGGAATCCTGGGGTTTGAGGCCCCTCCCTAAACTGCAAACCCCAGCATTCCATAGGATGTTGAAAGTGGAATAATAGCCCTATAACAGGCTAGTGTGGAAACGGCCACGGACAGAAGGGCACTTGATTGTATTCTCTGAAAACTGTATTAAAGATAGGGAACAGGTGGAATTTATAAAGGGGTGGTGGTGGTAGGCAGACACGTGAAGTGTTTTGAGCGTCGGGCTACGACGCTAGAGACCAGGGTTCGATTCCCTGCTTGGCCTTGGAAACCGATTGAATGACCTTGGGCACGTCACGCACTCTCAGCCGCAGAATACATCACGATGGGGTCGCCAGAAGTCCGAAACGAAAGCACACAACAACAGCCAGCCACGTGGGCTCCCTCCTCGGAGAAATACGTTTCAAGACTAATCCCCGTCCATGTCGGAAGCCCTTTACTTGTTTCAGACGTAACCACGGACACGCGTTCCACCCGCTTGCGTGCTGGGGCCGGCGGGGAGAATCTTCGGCAGTTACAGTTGACACGGGACATCCCTCAAAGTCTTACATCTCAACCTTTCTTGTTGGTTTGGGCCCGGATCAGGGTTATAGGGTCTACTCAGGGTCCCGGTGAGTCAAGAAGTGATAAGTAAATGCCTTAAATAAAAATAAATAAAGGACTGTTTTCACTGTGATGAAAACCGCTTCAGATCCCAGCCTTTCCTCGCCTTTGAAGAAGAATATTTGGAAAATGTCATCTGGAAGCGTTCGGTATTCTCTCAGTTCCTTCAGATCTGCTCTGTTCAGCTTCACGGTCTTTGGCAAATCGCTCGGTCTTAGCCTCAGTTCTCTGTAAAATGGGCAGAGTCAAGCACACTCTCCAGCGGGTGGCGAAGAAGACCGCCGCCTTAACTGGAAGAACATCTGTAGTCGAAGGCGGTACCCACGCAATAGTGCTGAGATCCCACTTTGACTGCCATGTCTCCATGCTGTGGAATTCTGGAATTTGTAGTTTGGCGTGGTACTTAGAAGTCTGTTTCAGAGGGGTTTAATACTGTAGTTGAGGCTAGTCCACTAGAGACTGCAAACTACATATCCCAGGATTCCATGACAGTTAAAGTGGAATCAACGCACTATAACCATGTAGTGTGGATACCACTGAAGTTCGAGGCTTGGATTTGGATTCATCCCTGCTAGGACTTCCTTCCAAATCAAACATGGCAAAGAAGGAGTTGCTCATCCCATTGATGCCAACCGGAGATTTCAACAGGAGCTTCAATTGTGCCAGTAAAAACAGTGAATGCTATTAGACAGGTCATGACTACACTTGACTCCCATTGAATTTGATGGGACTTTCTTTCGAATAACCCTGTTTCGCCTAGGGCAGCAGGTTCATATTCCTCTCCTATATTTTCCTAGCCCAATGAAATCAGCAGGATTTACTTCTGAGTAAATACAGAAAATGACGGAACTGTAGTCCCACGCAGCAGGGCGGAAGTAAATCTCGCAAAGCTAAATGACATTTATTTTCGAGAAAAACCACATAGGATGCAAAAATGATACAGGCCACCATATAAGAATATAACCAGTGTCACCATTACAAACCTGTTATTCCACTTACCTGCTATAGCTGCGTCCTGTGGAATTCTGAGACTGGTAGTTTGGTGAAGCACTAGAGCTCTCTGGGTAAGAATTCTAAATGACCCCCTGAAAATCCCAGGATTCCATAGGATGCAGCTGTGGCAATTAAAGTGGAATCATAGTGCTATAACTGCGTTGTGTGAAAGAGTCTTAAGACCCTGGCAAAGTAGCTGTGGCACTTGTAAAGTTAAGGATAGGGGTGAAAGAACTCCATATCCGCACTAGCCTGCTGTAGTGCTCTTATTCCACTTTCAACATCCTATGGAATCCTGGGGTTTGCAGTTTGACTTTGAGGGCCCTCCCTAAACTTCAAACCCCAGGATTCCATAGGACGTTGAAAGCGGAATAATAGCACTATAACAGTCTAGTGCAGGCGGACTCATCTTGCCCAAGTGAAACTATTTGTAAGGAGCCGGCAAAGGACCGATAGGGGGCGTTTCTGAGCTCGGAGAATTGCCAGGAACCATTTCTGTAGCGCTTCCCCACACAAACACGATTTTAGTGTCTCACATGTATTATCCCAGCACTCGAGCCTAACGGCATCGTGTTTACTCTGAAGTAAATCCCACTTCCTTCAGCATGGCTTAAAACAGAAGAAAATTCATCTGAGTCGATTTCATTGCACTCAAAAGTATGGTTAGGATTGGATTCTATGAGCCCGATCCTGTCCAGGTTTACTCAAAATTATGTCACAAGGACTCCCAAGTAAAAGGGCACAGAATCACGTACGTCGTCCTCTGGCTAAAACTCGATAGGCTCGGGCTGCCTCCTGACGTCATGGGCTCAAGAGGGACAGCATGTGTGTTGGTTATCAATTGATTGAATTAGTATAACCCACATTTCTTCCCAGGGACTGAAGGCAGCCAGCCTGTCTAGTTTTCTCTTTTCCCACAACAACCCCGCGAGGTAGCTTGTTCTTGGCCATTTCCGCACTGGACTGTTATAGCGCGATGATTCCACTTGCAACATCCTATGGAATCCTGGGGTTTGCAGTTTAGGGAGGGGCCGGTCGGCCCCTCCCGAAACTGCAAACCCCAGGATTCCATAGGATGTTGCAAGTGGAATCATCGCGCTATAACAGTCCAGTGCGGAAAGAGTCCTTGTTGTGTGCCTTCCAGTCGCTTCCGACTTCTGGCGACCCTGAGGGGAACTTATCACGGGGTTTTCTGAGGCCGAGAGTGTGTGACGCTCGGGTTTCCACGGCCGAACAGGGAGTCGGACCCTAGTCTCCAGGGTTGTGATCTAACGCTCAAACCACTACACCACGCTGGCTCTAGGCGCTAATGTCTGACAGGGGTACTGGGGCCAGGGCAGGATTTGGAGGAAGAAGCCCAAGGCGGCCCTCCAACCAAAAGGCAAGGTTTGAATGAAATCTCTCTCCATTCTCGTCGCGAAGCGCCGATCAGATCACCGAAACTGGAATCTAACATACCCAAATTGCAGCACTGAAAGCAGAATGGAGATGTGGACTGGGGACAATTTAATCCCCCCCCCGCACTCCCCCCTGGATCTAGAGTTGGGAAAAATTACTTCTTTTAGACTGCAACTCCCCAAATCCCCTAGCCAGCAGGCTGAGAGCTTTAAGTCCAACTGAAATCTTCTTTTTTAACTTTGGTCAGATGATTCTGGGAGCTGTAGTCCAAAAGGTAATATCGCCAACCCTGACAGGGGATGCAGGGAATGGTGGTCCAAAGGTAACAGCCCTAACTCTGTCTGGGGATTCTGGGAAGTGTAGTCCAAAAGGTAGGATCCCTAACTCGGACTAGGGAATCTGAGAGCCGTAGTCGGAAAGAATCTTTCCCAAATTTTGTTGTGGGATTCTGGGAGTTGCAGTTCCAAAAAAAAGAGAGAGAAAGAGAGAGAGAGAGAGCAATCCTTCCCATCTTTGGACCCTACCCCTGTTCCACACCCACTAGGCATCATTGCTTCCCCCCCCCCCATCTCTCTCTCTGGCTCGTTCTTTCACCGTCGTGCAGGCAAGAACTCCGTTTTCTCCGGCACCACAAGAAGACGCTCTCGGGGCGTCGCCAGCCGCCTAGTCTCGGCTTTCGGCCACTGGACGAGGACGCGCCTGCCCCCGCGCACGCGCGCCTCCTTCCGCCAACCCCAAAGCACCCCGAGGGAACCTGGGAAAAAGGGGAGGGGGGGCCGGCTGCTCGCCGGCCCCCCCTCCCCGCCGCGCTCGCCAGGCTTTTCTGTCTGGCACAGAGACGCAGCGGAGGCGCGGGCCCGGAGAGTTAAAAGGCGGCGGCGGAGCAGGATTTCCAGGTGATAATCCTGGGAGTCTGCTTCCGTTTACACAGGCGAGCGGGAAGCCAACAGGTGGCAGCTCAGGCAAAAGGAAACCGCTGCCTTTTCCTTCCCCTCTCCGTGCCTTGAAGGGCAGGTTCGACAGGTGAAGCCTGGGATGGAAGCCTGGAGAAGCTGGGGAAAGCTTCATTTGTTGAATTACCCCGTCCTATTATCCGCAGATCTTAGCGGCGTAAAAGTCGTGGGTCTTTTTTTCGGGGGTGGGGAGGTTAAAATGCAGAGCCCGAAGACAAAGAAGGAGAAGAAAACGAAGAGGAGGATGCATTTTGGTGTCCTGGGGAGTCGAATGGTTAACTAAGGTCATTTCCACACTGGACTGTTATAGCGCTGTGGCTCCGCTTTCAACATCCTATGGAATCATGGGGTTTGCAGTTTAGGAAAGGGCTTTGAATTACCCTCCTTTTAAGTTACTTTTAAGGCCCCTCCCTAAACTGCAAACCCCAGGATTCCATAGGATGTTGAAAGTGGAATGATAGCACTATAACCGCCCAGTGCGGAAATGGAATAAGGGAAGGGGGAGCCTCACCCGAATTTTTAAAAGAAATCTTTCCACTTCTCATGCCCTCCATCGCAACCCATTCCTGGCCCCGCAGGCTCCATAATCCCGCGTCTTCCCTCTTCCTTCACGTCTAAGACGGAGCGAGCGGTCGTTTGAACCGCATCTTCCTTTCTGCGCAAATCGGTCATGTTTCTATTCGAGATTTTAGTCTCATTTTGCCTGTTTCTTTACGCTGTAAAGTTTATGGGGTCCTTATGTCTCGCCTTTAGGAGGGAAATCAAGGCGGATAAAACACTTGAGGCCAACATACAAATGACACTTTATTTTAAAATAAATAAATAAATAAATAACGCGCACCTCGTTTACGTCACTTCGCACCCAGCCCCTGTATTCGAAGATATACTGCTTCTGTTAATGTAGGTTCCATTTTTGCTCTTCTGGCTAACAGGTATAGATCGACCTGTTCTTGTTTACCCAACTTCTTTTAAGACAGATTCAGTTTCTCTCTTTCTCCGCTCCTGCTTTGTTATATCGATTTTTTAAAAAACGCACAAAGAGTGGCCATACGCATGTCTCTTTGGGAGGAGAAGGATTGAAGAAACTTTCCATTTTTGCAAACGGCCACACAGGCTCAGTCCAAAAAGAAAAGAAACAAGACACAACCACCACTAACCAGAACAAACAAAATTGTTAGGATCCTATATTTACTACCAGTCACACGTTCTACGGCCCTCTTTTGAATTTAAAAGCGTGTTCTGTTGTCCTCAGCTTAGCATCTGACAACCACGATGTAGTTGCAGGCTTGGAATAGTCGATCCATTCCTAAGAAGTCCCACTCCAGTTTTGCTTTTGTGCTTCTGCTAAGCTGGGTGCTATTTTTAAAGGGGCCCGGTCTCTTATACCCCCATCCAACTCGTGTTTTGTTCAGAAAATGCATCCCCTCTGCTTGTAACCGTGCATCTCAAGCGTTAGTTAACCAAACTGCTAACTGCTTGGAAATTAGCCGAATTACTCGAAGGGGGAGTTAAGTAAAAACCTAAGAGAGATAGGAACAGGGAGAGATCCCGTGTACAGTTCATTCGTGTGCTTTTCCAGCTTAAGGAAACGAACAGTTCTTGAGCACTAACCCAAGTCTTTCCCAGGCTGTGACCGGGTCCAGGGCTTAGGCTCAGAAGCCCTGTTTCTTAACTATAGGGAGCGCCAAGCAACAGGGGACCGGAGAAAGCGTGGAGAGGGAGAAGGTGGATGGGATGGAGAACTAGAGAAAGAAAATTTGTAACCCCAAATCCGGAGCGACTTGTTTGTGCGGACCTGGCTCAGCATCGGGTCTGAAAGACCGTAATTTTATTTTACGGTGTCTGGCAGGATTTTGCAACAGATATTAATGGGAACATAAATAGCGCAGAGAAGGGATTGAACAAAACTGTTTAGGGCAAGGAGGTTGTTCCAGTGCAAAAAAATAAATAAAAATCCATTATGTACCTTGGGTTGATTCATATCATAAACAGGAGCCGGTGACTCTAATGCAGGTCCTTTTTTTCGACTGCCCCCCACCTCCGCCTCCTTGTGAGTCGCCCTTGGCCATCAAAGCGACTGAAAACGGTCTTCCTTCATCATCACCGCCTCGTCCGATAGATTATTAGGGGGGAGACAGAAGATCGGAGGCAACCTTCCCCGACAAAATAATGAATCTAATTTTCCTGCAGATAGATCCCCCCTCAATTTACACCTCTCCCCAGAGCCTAATTACTTCGACGTAAGTGGATTTAGTTGGTATAAGTAGATTTTTCCACGTTGACTTCCATGTCTTCGGTGCCTGTTATTTAAATTGAGCGATTCGGCTTATTATTTAACAGCCCGATCCTATACATGTTTCCTTGGAAGCTAGTCTCTTCCCACATAGGACTTACTCCCTTGTAGGCATGCGCAGGATTGCAGTCATGCGGTCCGATCCTAAGAACGTTCAACTCGAATGCAAATCCTCCTGAATTCAAGGGGATACACGTGTGCTCTAGTATTTACTTTTTTATTATATAGTATTATTAATGGCACATATCTAAATCTGCTCCCCTCCTTCTTTGGTCTGCATCATGCATACCACAACTAGGGAATTAATGTTACCGGGTTCGTGATCAACTGGGCATAGGATTGGGCTCCACGAAGATGAATTCCTTCCTGCGATTTCACTCGGAAAAGGAGGCCGCATCCTCCCATTAAGTTTCATTGAGACCAATAAGGGTTTAACTTCTAAGACAACAGATTTAAGATCAGGCTGGACATGTGCTGAGGGCAGAGATGTGCGGAAACCTTCCCAGGCAGGTGCCACTCCCGAAAACCTACGAGACCGAATTTTAAACGGGGCTACTCTAGAGCAAGGGCTCGGTGGATCGAGGCCTGTGGCGATAGCGGCCGCTAGTCGACCTTTGCATCTCTCGTTTCACGCCCTGCGGTGTGTGGGGGGGGAAATAATTAAAAAAAACCCGTTGAAGGCAATGGGGCTTCTCTGGTGTAGGTGTACCATTTGCACCGAGCGCGGGGTTACGTGTCACTGTGTTTTCCATGCGCCAGTAGCAATAAGAGTGCTTTCCTCTTTCAGTTTGGAAGGCCTGGAACTCCAGAATTAATTTCTAATCCGGATTAGAAGCCCAACGCTTGCCTGTTTGTACAATACCGCCCTCCCCACCTCAGCTCCACCTTCCCTCTCCCTGTGAGAGGGAGAACCTCAAAATCCAGGTGCCCCTAGAGGAAACTGGGGTTCTGTCTGTCCACTCGGGTTTTTTTTCCCCCAAGCTAAGAAAGGGGACAACCAACGCATGCAGCAACAACCTGAGTGGGACTCTTGATAGCAGCGAGGCTTCCTTTCGAGTAAAACATGGGGGCTTCAAACAAACAGATTTCTTGAAAAAGGCGAGCGGGTGGCTCGGATAGGAAAGGGGAGGGGAAAAAAAGGCAAGGAAAGGCAGGAACGCAGCATTCACACGTCATTCACGCCTTGCTCGCTCACAATCGCGGTTCAATAGCGGAGCATCTACATTGTGCAAGCTACAGGCAAGCGCTTTCGACTCTGGCCGGTTGCTTCTCCCCGGAGATCGGAGCAACCTTGCGGGCGAAGAAAAGGAAGCGGGAGAAAGCTTTCCCGCAGCGATTCCCTGACGATCTTCCTCCCAGATCCCCAAATCCAAAAGTGAAAGATCGCTCCAAACTTTTTTTTTTTTTTTTTTTGGACGGCGAACGGGAGATGTCGAAGGGGGGGGGGAGCGGGAGAGAGAGAGAGAGAGAGAGAGAGAAGGGGGAGAAGCCGCCCATGCGCATGTGCGAAGGTGTCCAAACTGACAATGCTGGAGAGATAGCGAGCTTTGGGGCTGTGCGAGAAAGAGTGTGTTGTTGAGTGAGAAAGACCGAGAAAAGAGAGAGAAAGAAAGAGCAAAAAGAAAACAGTGGGGGAGGAGGAGGAGGAGAAGGAAAAAAAAAAGGACAAGAGAGGGGGGGAAGTCCATCCATTGATTTCTGTTCTCCCCCCTCCCTCTCAGATTCCCCCCCTCCCCGCCACCCTCCAAGCAACGTCCGCGGGACTTGGCAGCAATGCGATCCAAAGCAAGAGCGAGGAAACTAGCCACAAGTAGGTGCAAATCGCGCTTTCGATTGGCTTCCTCCCCTCTCCCTCCCCGCGCTTCTCTCCCATCAGTGTGTGTGAACTCAGGCGGGCTGAGGAGTCCGGCATCCTCTGGGGTCGAGGGGGGCGGCGGGATTGGGGGGCGACCGGCGGAGGGAAGCTCCCCCCTCGTACCCACACCGCAGCTCTGGGTCCTCACCCCCCCCCATGCAAAGCACCCGTCCACCCACCCCGGGGGAAGAAACTGGGCTCCGATCTCTCGGCGGGGCTGCAGCTCTGCTCGTCTTCCCATCCAGCTCGCGGCTTGCAAAGGCGAGACTCGGGTGGTGGTTCGGTTTGCTCCGGAGCGGTGGCGGGGAGGGAGGAGAAGGGGAGAAATTGCCTTGCATTGAAAGGGGGACGTTCCGGGCTTGGCTTCGCTGTGCCCGGCGCTGTTTGTTTGTCTGCCGGGGTGGCGGCGGCGGCGGCGAGGAGAGAGGAGGACTGGGGTGGGGTGGGGTGGGGTGGGGGGGTTTGGGGAGGATCGCGGGTGAACTTCAGCCGAGGCGGCGAAAGAGTTGAGCAAAAGTTCAGAGAGCCGGAGAGCGCCGCAAGTTGCTCGCTCGGGGAGGGAGGGAGGGAGGGAGAGGCTGCGGAGACGCTGTCTGCCCCTAGTGGGCGCTGTCGGCCCTCTTTAAGAAGGGGGAAAAAGAGAAAAGAGACTTAAGGGCGGCCGGCCGGGAGCGGAGCGGAGCGGGGCCGGGCGGGGGGGGAGGCAGGAGAGAGGCGGCCGAGGGAGGCGAGAGCGCGGCGGCAACCTGCAGCGGAGGAGCGGAGGCGGCGGCGCGCCTGGGGCAGGTCGTGGAGGACGACGGTGGGGGGGGGGCAGGACCGAGGAGAGGAAGGAGGAGCCGCGCGGCGCCCAGGGTGTGCAGAACTACCTCTCTCTTCGTCGCAGTTGGTGCTCCGGGGGAAGGGGGTGGCGGATGGGCTTTGTTGTCAGGCTGCGCGCAGCTCAGGCGAGAGATCCAGCGGCTCTGAGGGCTTCCAGGCTTTGCGATGAGGCGGGACTGGGGTGGGGGAGACCGTCTTTCTCGCTCCGGGCCTCTGCCTAGCCCAGCTCCTTTCTACCGAAGTTGGCGGTGCCCCCCCCGCGTCTTTCTCTATCTCTTCTCCCCCCCCCCGCGCCCCTCCGGCTCACGCAGTGGCCTCCGGGGTCCGAGGGCACGTGCAGAAGGGCCTCCCAGACGGGAGACAGCTGAAGTGGGTGGGTCCAGGTAGGAAGTTGCGGGAGATGGAGCCCCCAAAGACCAGGGGTCTTTTTCTCCCCCAGCCGGTACTGACAGACTTTTTCTTTTTATGGAAAGGTAGGAGGAAACGAGAGGGCCGCTAAATAGGGAATTGTTTTCGGACGAGAGGAAAATAGCACCGATCCCAGTTGTCCAAGGAGCGACTGTCTCTCTATCATCCATCTGTTTCGCTGCGCAAAGGAACTTAGAAAGTTTCCTTCGCTGCTGCGGCTTTCGGCGGCCGCAGCCTGCCGGTTGCGACGAACGGCCTGGCTGGCGTTCGCAGCCTGCCCTCTCCAAACCTTCCGGACCGGTCGCTTCGTTTCTTTCCTTGCCTGTTTCTTCCCACACCCCTGAAATAACCGGTGTGTTCCTGGACCGAGAGCCGCCGGTCCCGGGCCGCTTCCCCTTGCTGAAAGCCCCGGGTCACCGAACGCCCGAGGGAGCTTCGAAGTGCCGGCGGGACTGGGTGCGGGAGGAGAGCCCGGCTCTTCGGCGACTCCCCCGGCCGACCTGGTCCCTTTGTGCGCGTGGGCCTCCTCCCCGATCCCTGCCCACGGTGGCGGCCGCTGGAGATCTTCTAGCCGAAAGCGCCGGGTCTTCGCCGTGACGCGCAAATGCTCAACGGCTCCCTCGCTTTTGCGCCGGGTCCTGTCCCGGCGCGCAGTTGGCACGAAAGGGAACTCCATGGGCTTCCCTGTGGAAAGAATCCTGCGCGGAAAGTGGGCTGCTTAGAGTTCAGGCACTCCGAAGCTTTTAGCTCGGGCGCTAGGTCCCGCTCTCGGGCTTGCGCGACAGCGGCGGGTCAGGGTTATTTCCCTCGCTTGTCTTCTTCTGTTGCCGGAGACGCGTTGTTTTCTTTAAGGCTTACTACAGATGCAGCCTTTTTTTTGCGATCCCTTCTTTTTTCGAAAGAAACGAACCATCCCACCCTCTTGAAAACCCGGACCAGTATTCATTACATTACATTATTTTGTTGTCCCTTTGATTTGCAGTTGCGTGCTGTGGGTGGAGGGAAAAGAGGAGACGCAACAGAGAAAAAAAGGGGGCAGAAATTGCGCACGGGCGCGCTCTCTTTTTGTTTGGATGGAGGGCAGCGGTGGAGGAGGAGGTAGTAGGTGAGAGAAAAGTGAAAAATCATGCGATCTAATTGGATTACTAAGAAAGCGATCCCCCCCCCCCGATTCGTCCTGCCTAGCTTCCATCCGATTAGTTGATTTTTCTTTGCCCTGTAACAGATGGATCTAGTAGACACCTTTTGAAACCAGATCCGATAGGCATCTAGCGATCAGAAGAGCAGCCGATGTTCTGGTCAGATTTCCTCTCGAAAGGCGCTGCGTGTTAAATCCGGTTGCAAAACGGTGGGAAGGGGAAGCCGGGGTGGGGTGGGGGATACTTTTTGATTTTCGATCTGTTTCTGAGGTTCGTGGTTGGGCGATTTTATTTTAATATTTTTAATGCGACCTGGAATGTTTACAAAACTTTGTGGCGCTCCTTGAGAGGTGGAAATCGGCGACTTAAGCATAGAGTTACAAGTGAAATTCCCGCGATCTGTTTTCTACCACCTTGAGGTTGTAGAGAGAAAACTGGGTTGGGTGGCTGGAACTAAAGTTTCATATATTTTTGTACATATTCAAACGCCCTTTTCGTTTTCATCACCGTCTCAGTTTCGCCTGCAGTTCTTCTAGAATTAAATTTTTAAAAGTGGTACGTTCAGTTTCACTTTTTCTCTGGTCCCTACCGCCTTTAAATTTACAACCTTCCCTATCATTACATACAGATTGTTTTGAAAAAAATAAAATAAAAATAGACCCCGATCAAATGCGGAGGACTGCTTGCTTTTCTGTTTTGACAAATGTGACTCCTAGGCTAAAATATGAATGCGGCTTGATCTCGGAGCGGAAATCGGCTTGAAAACAGTACAGCTTACTTCCGACTATTACAGGTTGTTCCTGCCCAAACTGAGTCCGGTCTGGCCCGTTGTTAAATAAAGCTAAACAGTTAAGGTGTGAAAGGGCTTGTTCTTTAATTGAAGAATGAGACAAGGTGAAGGGAAACTGATCGGATTTTTAACCGAAGCCACGTCGATTGGGGAAGTTTTGTTTGAAACCAATCGAATTAAATCAGCAACACTTTCGCGGCTGCGCGAGCGAGGCTCAGAGAGACGCATTCCTTGAAAAGCAAAATTTCCATGTTAGCCCAAAGTCAAAGCAAAAGGTGAGATTGTAATAATCCAAAAGGGAAGTATCTGACCGCTGATGAAATTTTCCAGTTAAGTAGTCATGACCCAGCGAAAGTAAAAACGCTTTAAAGGTCATTCCTTCATACTTACCTGGGAAGCAGGCCCTTTGCTGGGCACAGTGGAGTTACTCTGGAGTAAACATAATTTACTCCCCCTGCAAAGGACGCTCCCAGGCGCACAGGGCCACGCAAGGGAGAGGGCGAGGGGGCGAAAAGTCCGATGGATTTCAACGGACGGAGTTCAGCCCCATCCCTCCCATTGACATCAATGGTTCCCACTTGGTCTGGAGCGTCTCCAATTGCACGTGAGAACCCAAAACGAAAGGGCACGCGCGAGTCCTGGAAGATGCTGGGCTTCACAGGTCTCCGGCGTTGCTTGGCTCCCCACTTCTTTGCTTATACACCCCCCGCCGCCATTAGTCTCTCGGGAGCGCGGCTTTCTAGAGAAACCCGACACCCCCCGACGCCGTCAAGTGAACGTGCCGTCCAGCGCCAGACCTGCTGGTAGCGCTTAGAGACACCCAATAGCCCCATAAAGAAGCAGACGGGGATCCGATTAGGCGAACACCCGTGCCTTGTAAAAGAGGGGACTTGTTACTTTTACACTTTGTCACCGGGACCTCCCCCTTCCCTCGCCCCCAAAAGACAAACGGAGCGAGGCCGCGCTGGATCCAAACGTCTCCAAGCGTTGGAGATCGAGTGGCGCTTCCCCATGTTCCAACAGGTTTGTCCTCCGCCTGTAATTTCCTCTTCCGTGTGTTTTGGGATTCCTGCGTTATATGTATTCATGCTAAAAGGAGGAAGCGATCGTCCTAGGGATGGTAAACCAGAAGAAAACGTCAAACTCTTTTAAAAAAAATATTCTTAGGATCCTTCTACTCTCCTCATTTTATTTTATTCGTTCCTCTGCCGCAAATAAATGTTCTCCCTCGTTTCTTCAAAGATCCTTGCTTCTTTGTCGCTGCTTTGACGTCCGGTTTAACTTGTCTTGATTGCGTTCCCAAGTTGGTGTGGAAAGAGCTTACACTGATGCCACTTCCTCACTAGACTGTTATAGTGCTATTATTCCACTTTCAACGTCCTGTGGAATCCTGGGGCTTGCAGTTTATGCATAAGGCCCCTCCCTAAACTTCAAACCCCAGGATTGCATAGGATGTTGAAAGTGGAATAATAGCACTATAACAGGCTAGTGCGGAAATGGCCTGAGAGTTTCTTAAAAACAAAACAAAACCAGCCGCAACAAACTGGTTCGACTTTGCTTCACGCCCTCCCTCTTCGTGGAAGTGGAATGGCAGGTTAAAGAAAAGGTTCCCTCCCTTTGTAAAAGGGACTTGGGGGAAAGATGCGTCCGTCTTCGTCGCCTCGCTTGGCTCGAATGGCGTTGGAGACGTTGGCCCCCTCTCAGCAGCCCGCCCGGGCTTGTCAATACCGCTTCGCTTTGCCAAACGCCCAGTGCGGAAATCAATCAATTTCTCCGCGTGGCGATTTCGCGCTTGAGACGCACCGTCGCGCTGGCTTCCATGGTCACTATGGGCCCTTGCCCTGTTGTCCCATCAAGACACTTTGATACCACTTTAACTGCCAGAGCTGCATCCTATAGCTTCCTGGGATTTATAGTTTGGGGAGGTACCAGAGCTCTCTGGCAGGGAATTATAAGTACTCTTCCTTAAACTGCAAATGTCAGAATTCCATAGGAATTTGGCCTGGCAGTTAAAGTTGGAATCCAAGTGCTATAAGGGTGTCCTGTGAAAAGAGCCTTACCTCCATTAAGGAAGCAGAAGTCTTCCTAGGGCATGATGTCTTCTTTAACAGACAATTTGGTACCAGAGGCAGAAATAACATAAAATAGGAAAGAAGAGCAGTTGTCAACATGTTTCAGCAAACTTTTTATCCAAAAGTAAGAATAGCCAGGTACGAAATGAACAGCTAGGTCAGTAAGCCTAAAAAGTAAACATAAAAAATTGTTTCTTCTAGAAGCCACTTGAAAGCTTCTTCCAAAATGTATCCTAGGATGACTTCTTCCCCACCAGCCAGTTGATGGCCAAATTTATAGAACTATACTTTAAAAAACATATCTGGGAATATCTGGGAAGGCAGACTTTTCTCCCTTTTACTGTTCTGGAGGCAGCTGCTGTTTACCTTGTCTGTTCTAGATTGGCACACAAGACTACAATAGGATTGGCTATAACAGAATCCCTGCTCTTTTCCTGCTCCAGTTTCTATCATTGTTTACTACAGATGCTTTGCAGCAACCCAGTATCAAAAGTCTGTGTTTCTCAGGCCCTCCCTCACTATCGTCCCACTGCTTCTATTGCTAAAAGGTTCACTAGACAAAGGATAATAAGGAACTGGGGTGGGGGCCATGCAGACGTAAAAAGGCTATGCAAAAAGGTGCTTCTTTATCAGAGGTTTTGTTAACTGAGGTATGTCTGTAGAGTGGTACAGTAAAACTAATTGTCAGCTTGCACTCCAGCAAAGCTCAGGATGCTTGGAAGCCCAGTCTTTTCAGACAGCATCCCTCCATTCCCCTCGGAGTTTCCCTGTGTCTGGCAGAGGAGGGCTTCCTGCAACATAGTTCTTGTACAAGGACATTTGGATCCACCTCTTCACCAGCTCTTTGTTTCCAGAAGACTTTTGCAGGCCTGAGTCCCAGAACAGAAGGCAGGATGGTGCTCAAGTTCCATCAAGGCTAGTCTGTGGGGTACACAGAGCCCTCCTGAAATGATCTGGCAAAACTTGACCACCAAGACTCAGTATTTGAGCCTGCTTAGGCATTACCAATCAGAAGTGTACTAAATGATCAAGCACTAAGAAATATTAAGGCAGCTACTGTTGTGTAGTCCTCCCAGGACAAATAATGGTTGTTTACAATCTCTCCTACGGACACTAACTTGGAGCTTGGGTGTCATACACTCTCAGCCCCAGAAAACGCTGTGATAGGTTCGCCATAAGTCAGAAATGCTTTGAAGGCACACAACAACAACAACAACGATATGCTGGACACATGGAAGGCCCTTCTGTGCACAGATTTTGCCTGTAAGTGACTTCATGTTTAAGGGTGTTTCAATGATACCAGATGGAGAAAAGAAATTTGCCTCCTTGCCACAAGTACCTGCAAGGAGGCAACATCTTGGGCAAGTCACACATTATTTTAGCCTCAGAGGAAGGCAAAAGTCACACACCCTCTGACAAAAGTTGCCAAGAAAACCCTGTGATATGTTTGCTTTAGGGTCACCACAAGTTGGAAACAACTTGAAAGCATACAATAACAACAGCAGCAGCAGCAACAAACTATTGCTGTTAGTGAGGAATAAAGAGATGGAGTGACGGAGCAAAAAATATACAAATTCCAGAAGAAAATACTGGTGAAACTAGTGGTGCTTATTTAACACCCATTAATGGTGGTCAGTTTCCCTCTTCCAGATTTTATGCAACTTTTCTTTTTAGTCAGAGTAAAAAGTAGTTCAGCAATGGTAAATGAAAAATCCTTTAACCTTTTCACTTGCAGTATTAAGGAATTTGCCTTTTACATGGAATTGCATTGTTTGGATTCTTAGGCTATTTCGGCACTAGACTGTTATAGTGCTATTATTCCACTTCCAATATCCTATGGAATCCTGGGGCTTGCAATTTAGGAAGGGGCCTCAAGGCCCCTCCCTAAACTGCAAACTCCAGGATTCCATAGGATGTTGAAAGTGGAATAAGAGCACTATAACAGTCTAGTGCGGAAATGGCCTTAGTGTATTAGTCCAAAATAACTCCAGTCCTCAGTTTATTAATTCTAGGGCTTGGAAGTATGTGTGTGTGTATGTGTATGGGGAGGAGGAAATCTTAATTTTGTCAGCCATCCTTATTATGAATATGGTAAAGTACTTCAAGCTTGTTAAAGAATAATTCATCTTCATTAAGGGATTTTGAGTTAATTGCTGATCAGTTATGTTGGAGATTGTGGGTATGAGTGACTGATAGTGAATGGTAGTTATTCCTGTTAAATGAGCCAGTGATCTTACGTATGCAAGATCTTTCTGTCTTCAGCCTCAGTAGCTGTATGCAACTGTATCCCTTTATACAAGTTATTCTTTTTTTTCTCCCCATTTTGGAGAAAGAACAAGTCACCACTGTTGTAACCTCCTGATTCTCAGTCCTGAGTTTAAGGAATGGAATGAAGTGCCAAAAGACTAGATAAATCAAAGCTCTTTGAATGAAAGAAACCAAACAATGCACATTGAGTGATCTTTGTATCATGAAATTAAGAGACTGTAGACTGTTCTGAAGCATTATGAAGCTGCCTTGAGTTCCAGTTTTGTGAGAAAGGCAGGATATAAATATAGTCGTCATCGTCGTCATCACCATCATCATCATCATCTGAGATTAATAGTGGATATGGCAATGATGTACAGTTTGCTTGGTGGTGTTTTCCCTTGATTGATTTCTGCAAATGTTCATAAATTCTGATCTTAAAAAACAAACAAACCAAAGAATAAAGTTCTTGTTCATCCTTGGCTGTAACTGGAGGGAGAAATACCCCAGGATTTTGCAAGGTCTGAGTGGGGAATGAGTCTGAAAATAAGAGGATCTTGGCCTATGAAGGATCATTTTCATCACTTATTCGGTACATGGCAGCTTTTGGGAGCAGGGCAGCTTAGCATGGACAGAGTTCCAGCTCTGACAGCTCAGGATGCATCCATTGTATTGTTTGGTGGACCTGGCTTTTGAATGGCCGCTTCAGCCTGCTCTACAACATTCAAAAGCTAAGTCCTGCTTTTGGCAGCTGGTTGTGTTGGTAGGTATATGTGGTGCTCTCCCTAGAACCTGGAAAGTTGTCTTTCCAATAATTGTCATGTCTCATCATGGTTTCATGGGCAGGTCCTTAGCTGAGTGAGCACACTACACTGGGTGCTTAAGTGTTTGCAAGCAGATCCAAATGAACACAGAAGAAGGAGGGATCCGGGCTGGGTGGAACAGTTTTTAAAAACTTGATGGCTGTCCATGGTATTACTGAGAGGGATACTCTGGACCTTTAAAAACACATTTTGGAAAAGAAGGAAAGGGGAGGCAGATGAGCTACCATGAGTCCTTAAGGTATAGTTATGGGAATGCTTAAACCAACAGTGGGAACTGTGCCATGATCTGGATGTTGTTGAACTACCACTCACAGCATTCTTCCCCATTACTTACGCTGGCTGGGATTGCTGGGAACTGCAGTTCTACAGCATTGGAAGGGGCTCACTTTTTCTTGCCCTTGGCTTAGAGGAATGAAGAGGGCTCTTTAGTTAATGAAACATGTGTGGGGGTTGGGATTGAGAAGAACCATGGTGACTAATAGCTTCTATCCATTTTAGGTTTTACTCTGAACTGCAAAAGATCTATGCAAGGTTCTGAACTTTTTTTCTCTGTAATAGATCCATCACTTTGAATGTCTCCTTTAAAGTTCAGACTAAAATCCAGAGTGAATTCACTCCCCTGCCCCACCAGTAATGGAACCCACAAGCTGCCATTGGTGAAGGGAGCAAAAGCATTTGGTTTAGAATGACTTGAGGAACAGTAGGAACAAATGCTGAAGGGGAATAACAACATCTCCAGTAGGATGAAAATCTGCAGAAGGGCAAACTATCAGGATTGTAGGAGATTACAGTGGGTGCAAATATGGATCATAAGGGTAAAAGAGGATGCAATAGGGCATTGTTATTGTGTGCCTTCGAGTCATTTCCAACTTATGGTGACCCTAAGACAAACCGATTACAAAGTTTTCTTGGCAAGATTTCTGCAGAGGTGGTTTGCCTTTGCCTTCCTTTGAGGATGAGACAGTGTGACTTGCCCAAGGCCACCAGTGGGTTTCCATGGCCAAGAGGGGATCAAGAATCTTCAGAGCTGTAGTCCAGCACTCAAACCACTATACTACACTGGCAGAGGTGTATCTAGTGTAAATAGTACTATGGCAAGCGTGGAAGTTGCGCCCCTACCTCCAGGGCTGCTGCTTCCTCCTCCCCGTCCTTCTCCTCCTCCTCTGTCACTAAATGTTCCAGCACAGCTTTTTCGTGCCCGCTAGCATTTGCGCCAGGGCACATGCCTTACTTGCCCCACCCTACATATGCCTCTGTACACTGGGTCTCCAAAAGGGCATAGACTGTATATGTTGCTGGACATAACTGGGGGTGTAGTATTACTTCTGTGTTATTGTGAGATTAGATTTAGGGTAGGGAAATTTATGGAGAGTTAGCATGGTGCAATGGTTTGAGCATTGGGCTATGACTCTGGAGATCAGGGTTCGAATGCCTGCTCAGCTGTGGAAACCCACTAGGTGACCTTGGGCAAGTCACAGTGTCTTCACCTCAGAGAAAGGTAAAGGCAAATGTTCTCTAAGCCAATCTTGCCAAGAAAACCTCATGATAGGTTCACCTTAGGGTTGTCCTAAGTAGAAAATGACTTGAAGGCACGCAACTATAATACGGTAAATTTATCCAGATGTGAATCGGAACCAGGACTTGCAGGGTCAAAGCACCCCTAAGAAAGTCTGCTGCCCTTACAGATTTTCCTGACCCCCTCTGTGGTTAGCTGTGATCCTCATACAATCCAGAGATGCGGGCAGAACTTTCCCACTGACAATATATTGTTGTGAGATATCCTAGTTGTAATGCGAAATGTCTTGTGGTGGCATGGGCTTGAATGGGAAATTAAGACTTGGTAGCTTTACAAAAGTCCCGTTCCTGGTGGAGATGAAAACTGCTAGACTTGGTTTGTTGACAATGCATCAACACAGCTGCCTGCAACAACTACTGTCATATGAAGACCTCCACTTTATTATTGCTACCATACTGAGCTTTGGTGGCCTTTGGGCTTAAATTTCATGCACTCCTCAGCATCATCCCGTCCTCTGCTCATCATGTTACTAGTTCTGTGGAGCACCTCGTTGGGAGCTTCTCCTCTCTCTTTTTGTGTGTCTGAGTGTAAGAGAGAGAGGTACAGAAAAAGAGTGCGGTGACATAGAAGAGATGAAGTCTTGCTCTATGGGATATTCCACCCAACCTGGGCTATTGTTCCACCTCTACCACTCTGAGCCCAATCCCACTGACTTTGAATATATGTACCTGCCCAAGTTTTAAGATCTGTGGGGAAGAACTTCCTTTCATTCCCACAATAATCATAGGCATGTTTGGTAAGGGTACAGAAGGACGTCTTCTTGGTGGATGCTCCCAAGTTGTGGAACTCATGTCTGCATGAGGTTTGGTTGCCCCCCCCCACTGTTTTTCCATGACAAAGCAAAGACTTTAAAAAAAAATTGAGACAGGCCTTTGGTTTAACTTGTTGATGGATCTTTCAGTGGTGTGTTTTGTTTCTGTATTTTATTATATCTGAAATATGTTTTAACACTTTTTGTGTTTTTTCAAAAGAATTGTGATTTAATTGTTTTTTAAAAAAATATTTGTGTTAATGTTTTTCTAGTTGTTTGTGGCTTCAGATTGCCTGTCGACTTATGGCAACCCCATGAATTTCATAGGGTTTTGAATACTCAGAGGTGGTTTTACCAGTTCCTTCCTCCGAAATATAGCCTACAGCATTCAATATTCGTTGGCAGTCTCCCATGGAAGTACATTGTTTTATATGGTTATAAGCCACCTTGAATCCTTTGTTGGGAGAAAGGGGGATTACAAATGAAATAAAATAAAATAATTTATGTGGGTCAACAGCCTTTTATAGCAGAAAGTTTCATCACCCTGATGTAGAAGTATCAGTGGAGGCACTGAATTACCAAAAAGTTGTGAGGATGCGTCTAAAATTTACAACACCATTTGCAGTTTGACAAACAGGTGTTGACCTGAACCTCGCAGAAGTCTGATTTTGGGTACAGAGAGACTAGCAAGTTAAAAGAGGGAGCTAGTTTGGCAGCATCCCAGTGAAACTTTGCAAAAGTAAACTGGCTTTCAGAGGACTGACATTTTAAAATTAGCTCTCTCTGTGCTTTCCATCAGCAAAACCTTTATCTTGATAACAGTGACAGTGATAAAGTTTCCAGTACTCTCTTCTTCCAAGGAAACTGAGCATTGAGACTTTCTTCTTTTCAGCTATTAGGCCTATAAAACAATATTGGACACACTATATATAGAAAAGTTACCATTCAGATGTGGCAACTAGTTTCTCACAAGAAACACATCTGCATTACATAGGTTTTATGGAATAACAACACTGCACACATATGTAGATATTTGGAAGAAATGAGTCATGAAAGTCAGATGGTATTGAAAAAATACAAGCAATACCAGGCTCTTTGTTGAAGGTGTTTTAATTTAAAATATAGGCGCACACAGAAAATTATCCTATTGATTCATGTATGAAGGGAGAATATTAAGTATACTGCCAGCTTTCCCTTCATAGTTTGGCAAAGCTCTTACATCCCCCAAAGCAACTTAGTGTTCACCCTCTGAGATGAAAGGTGTTGTGTGTAAACTCATTTTCTGTTTGTATTTAAAATTATTCCTCCACTTTGATTTTTTGGAAAAAAGCATAACATGCAAACAAAAAGGAAACAAGCTGCCATTTTTTAGGGATACTCAGAAACAAACTGAAGTTGATAAACACTCTGAATTCTGGACTACTATTCAGATTAATCTCTTCTTCATCTGATATTAGGCTCATTTTTCCTGATGTCTCTGTTATTGTAGTTCAAACTCTAGTTGAAGATCTCCCATTTTGTTCTAGGTTACAGAAAGCTTGTACATGCAAAACATTCTAAGCATCTCCAAACAGGGCTGGAAGAGTGGCTGCCAGTCAGTATAGACCAAGGATGGGCAACTGGGGTCCTCTAGAATTTACTGGACTAAAGCTCCCATCAATCACAGACAGTTTAGCCAATGGTCTGGAATCACATGCATTTCAGAGCACCAACATCTGGAAGGTCACAAGTCCTTCACCAGAGAATCCTAACCTAGATAAGGATTTGGTGATAAGGCAGCTTCCTATAAGCATGCAAGCTCAGAGAAAAGCTTTCTCAGTAGTAGACCGGAGTACATGCAAAAGATTCCAGATCCAGTTCTTGAGTCATTTCTGCACTCGAATGTTATAGCGCTATTATTCTGGCCGGCCCCTCCCGAAACTGAAAGTGGAATAGTAGCGCTATAACAGTGTACTGTGGAAATGGCCTTGGTATCTGCAGGTAGGTTTGGAAAAGACCCCTGGAGGTCCATTTTTGGTAGACAATACCAGATAGACTGATGTAGAACAAGATAACTTCCTATAATTCTTCCTCGAGCTTAGACAAATTACTGTTTTGGTTACCATCTCTTAAAGTTTTCGAACATGGGAGAATATTGGGAGTTGTAGTCCCCAAAGTTATTTTGTTCAGAGATCTGATCCTTTGCCTCAAGATTCCATTCAGCTTCACTTGTAGACTGTCAGCACTTCCTAGTGTTGTTGATGCTATTCTTGGTAAATGTTTGAGAAGGAACAAGTAATACAGTGAATGGGGTGGAGTTGGGGGCGGGGAGGAAGACCCAGGGATGCTATCAAGGGATCAGCTGATGAAAAATGGCAGCCTTGTAAATGGATGCTGTTTACACAGGGTCAGCAGAACTGAAGAAATGTTTCTTCAAAAGGGGAAAGAACTGTTTACACAACCCTTTGAAAAGTGTGACATATTGCTCCAGTTCTAGCTCTGAAAAGCTAAACACTCTTACAGGCCTTTGAAGTTCCCTGGCTGAAGCAATGGGGTTTGGACACTAATTCAGATATTGCTTGGTATAAGGAATGACTTTCCTTTTTAACCCTACTCTCCACTCTCAGGATGGGGAGAAGGCCCTCGATTCCCTGTTCATTTGTTCTCTCTCCCTCTCTCTCTCGCTTGCTATTTGGCTTTGGGCCAGTTCTGTACAATGTCCATACGGAATATTTGAATTCCCAGACTCTATTTAACAAGTTTCTAAATAAATAAACTCATTGTCTGTCTGTGTTTAAAATTATTTTACCTCTTTCATTTAAAAAAAAAAAAGGGCAGCCGCCGCCGCCGCCAGGTCCTATTACATTGGTTTTGCTGGCTAGAGTTTTCTTTTAGCTTCTTTCTAAATAAATAGAATCGCTGAAGATCTCGTCTTGAGATATATAAAGTTAAGCCCAACCTGTATTTGCAAAGAGCGGAGAGTGAAAGAAGGGATGGGCTGAGCGAGTCTGTCACATGCATACCTTCTGGGTGGCTGGGCCTGACTTGAAGGTTGAGATATCTAATCAAAAGTGAGGCAAGTTCAAAATGCCAGTTAAAAATTAATCTTTTTTTTTTTAACAGCAGTTTGCATGCTTGCGGTTCTGTTAAAGCAACCTTTCAGAGAACAGAACCAGAGATGGAAAAAGTTACTTTTTTTGGACTATAGCTCCCAGAATCCCACAGCCGACCATGGCCCGTAGCCTTGAGAATGCGAGGGTATAAAAATAACTGAATCAATATAGACGCAAAGATCCATTTATGGCAATCAGAATGAAAACTCTCTGGTGAGCTTGTATCTCATTGGGGGAGCCTGTAGCCATTTCTGCACTGGACCGTTATAGCGCGATGATTCCACTTGCAACATCCTATGGAATCCTGGGGTTTGCAGTTTCCTCCCGAAACTGCAAACCCCAGGATTCTATAGGGTGTTGCAAGTGGAATCATTGCGCTATAACAGTCCGGTGCAGAAATGGCCTGTGTCTCATTCAACCAGCCTCTATGGACGAATTCAGACTTCACTAAGCAAGTCTTTTGGAATAACTCTGAAAATCTTTCAGACAGTCTGGTCACAAATTACATTCCCCCCCCCCCATTGCAGCTCCCAGAATCCCATCAGGACTGCATGTTACTTTTTTTGAGGGGGGGGCGGGGATTCTGGAAGCAATAGCCCAGAAAGTAACTTTTCGAAGCTCTGAACTTCGCTATACTGACTTGTTGAATCAGAGGCAGGTTCAAGAGACAGTCTTCATGCTTATTTCCATAAATGGTTATTTATAACCACATTCGTGTAGTTATTTTAGGCATTGCTGATATGAATTGGGAGTGCTGTGTTTGCTACCAGAGTCCTTGCAATTCAGGGAGAGCTTGACCAAACTGTGTACTTTGTAACCATTTAATTTTTTTGTGGGGGGGGGCAGTGCAGACCTAGGGCCACATCAGCCCTGAGGCTGTTTTTGCAGCTTAATCCTTCTAAATTCCTCGGAATTCCTTTTTAATGACAGTTTTTAAAAAGTAATCGAGTTCCACTGGAAACCTCCAGCAATGGTAGTTCACCTTTTCCAAATTCTACCCACTTTATAGTTTGTAGCCCCTCAATGTATTATATAACATAATCCACCCAACAACCCATTTTTCAAACCCTGAAATGAACCTTCAGCCACATCTGATTTTCTTTTTGGCTTTTTGGGCAGTCTGCCTGCCTCATATCGATCCCCAGGCCCACTATTATTGCTTACCCCAATTTAATTGGTACCCTGAAGAATGTAACACATAGTTGGACCTGCCTTGTCTTTTCTGAAAGTGGAGCAGATTCTTCAAACTATAGCTGTCATCAACCCTAAACTATTGGCTAGGTTGAGGGAAATTGTAGGCCAAAGCCTCTGTGGAATAGAAGGACTCAAACTGGAGAAGGCTCTTTGAGTTGATCAGTTTGTTTGTTTGTTTATTTTATTCTATTTATGTGTTCCCTTTCTCCCACAGTGGGTCCCAAGATGGCTTCCAGAACAGTTAAAAATCTTTATGATAAACTTTAAAAGCAATGAAAATCAATGGCATAAAATCATTATAAAAAGACACAAAAGTTGCAAAATAAATAGAACATCCTAATGAAAATAAAAAGCTCTCCTGTTCGTACATTAAAAGCCTGCTTGAACAGAAACATTTTTATCCACCAACAAGGAAAGCAGGGAGGGGTGCCAGCCTAGCCTCCTATGGAAGAGTTCCAGAGGGTGGGAGCAGCCACCGAAAAGGTTCTCTCCCGTGTGCTCACCATGCAAGCCTGGGACAGTAGCGGGAAGGAGAAAAAGCCCTCCCTTGTTGTTTTGTCCCTTCAAATCATTTCTGACTTATGATGACCCTACTAAGGTGACCATATCATGGAGTTTTCTGGGGCTAAGAGTGTGTGACACACCTAAGGTCACCCAGTGGGTTTCCATGGCTGAGCAGAGAATTGAACCCTGGTCTCTAGGGTTGTATGTAGTCCAATACTTAAATCACTACACCATGTTGGCTTTGCAGATCTTCAAACTCTGGCAGGTTCATAAAGCGGGATACAGTCTTTCAAACAGTCTGGACCTAAGCCATATGGAGTTTTATAGGTCATGACCAGAACTTTGTATTGTGCCCAGAAATGAAGCAGTAGCCAGTGAAGCTGTTTTAACAAGGGAGCTATATCCTCCTTATGACTGTTTCAGTAACTGGAATAGTGGCCTTGATCAGGGTAACTTGATTTTTGTTTTTTATTGCATGTTTTGTGCCTTCAGGTCACCTGTTGACTTATGGTGGCCCCATGAATTTCATAGGGTTTTCTTAGGCAAGGACTACTCAGAGGTGGTTTTCTCAGTTCCTTCCTCTGAAATGTAGCCTACAGCATCTGGTATTCATTTGTGGTCTCCCATCCAAGCACTAAACAGGGCTGACTCAACTTAACTTCCAAGATAATATGGGATCTGCTGCCTTTTAGGTATTTAGGCATTTTTTAAAAAAATTACATCACCCCAAACACGTAAGCAGGCAGAATGTGTCACTTTAGAAGATGCACCTCTCGCAATATCTCTCTCACTTGAGGGAATGCCTCTTTGAAGATATTATCTGCCACCTACTGGTGCTGCAGACATTGTACAATAGATACCAGAAGAGGATTTCCATCATGGGAAAGAGAAGGGATGAATGCCTCTGCTTAAAAAGAAGGTGCTGGCTATGATGGGAAGGCCATCTAAAAGAGGCATTTGCACCTCTAAAAAACCTGAATGGTTCAGAAGAGTAGCTGGTGTGGTGGTATATGATTTTTAATGCTGGTTAGGAAAGTCACAAACAGTGGGAGGAAGGTCAACAAATGTTCTGTTTCTTCCTCCAAGAAACTCATGGCTACAGCTCAGGTTGTCCCTTAGCACTCTACAGAAAGGCAGCAAGGAGGAGAGACTAGAAGAGAGAGAGGAGAAGGTTAAGAGGCGACATGATAGCTATGTTTAAATATTTGATGGGATGTCATATGGAGGACGGAGCAAGCCTGTTTTCTGCTGCTTCAGAGACTAGAAGATGGAACAATGACTTCAAACCACAGGAGAAGAGATTCCATCTAAACATTAGGAAGAACTTCCTGATAGTAAGAGCAGTTTGACAGTGGAATGCACTGCCTCAGAGTGTGTTGGAGTTTCCTTCCTTGGAGGTTTTGAAACAGAGGCTGGATGACCATCTATCAGGAATGCTTTCATGATGTATTCCTGCATGGCAGGGAGTTCGACTCAATGGCCCTTGTGGTCTCTTCCAACTCCATGATTCTATGAATAGGATAGGAATCACAGGATAGCCAAGCACCTTATTTTTACAGAAGCTTAGGCATCATCTTTCTGAAGAGCCATCAGTCCAGGTCCAGGTCCAGGTCCAGTTTGAAGATAATCATATAATGGAGAGAGCTTGTTTTCTGCTTCTCCAAAGACTAGAACACAAACTAATGGATTCAAATGACAAGAAAAGAGATTCCACTAGGAAGAACTTCTTGACTGTTCAAGAATGGAATAGGCTGCCTTGGGTGGAGTGAACTCCCCTTCCTTAGAAGTCTTTAAGCAAAAGTTGGATGGCTGCCTTTCAGGAATGCTTTTGTTTTATAATATGGGACAGCAGGGGTTTGGACTAGATGGCCCTTGTGGTCCCTTCTAGCTCTGATTCCAAGAAGGCAAACTTGAAGTTGCCCATCAGCACTTAGCACCTGGAAAGCCAACTGAGCATGCATGCTGGTTTGGTAGTCACAGGGTACTATGATCTTTTTTATACGATGATTATTATTTCTAAATTTGCACCTCTACATATTAATGAGAACATGGAGATTTTATGCAAAACCATGTAATCTTTCTTGGCAATTCACATCCTCTTCATTGATGATGCATAAGTAGCCACCCTGATTACACTAGCCAGGCAGGATTCCAGCAGTGACAATGCAGACAGAGCCACATGCTACTCTTCCTCATCTATCAAGAGTGGGCTTGGACTTTGCAAAAGTAAAAAAAAAACCTGGTTTGAGATCCTGCTTGCAGAATGATACAGTGGAAATGTTGCAACACCACCTTCCTGTTGCATTTTTTCCTAAGAATTGGAGTATGGGAAAAGGGGAATCCTGGAAATTGCAGTAAAAAATAAAAATTTCCATGCTCTGATTACAATGTTCTAAGAAACACAGTGGTTACTTCTTTAATGAGAGCATGGCTGATTCATCAAATTAGCTGTAATCATTGGATCAGTCAAATCTGCATCAGTCTGCATATGGCTGGAGCAATGTTTTTGATGGGGAAAAAATTCTCAACTTTGTTTTTAGACAATGGCATGTATATGTCACAGGAAGCACCATCTTTGAGCCTTTCCGCACTACACTGTTATAGTGCTATTATCTCACTTTCAACATCCTGTGGAATTCCAGGGCTTGTAGTTCACTGAGGTCAAAGAGCTCTCTGGCTGAGAATTCTAAATGCCCCTCTCTAAACTGCAAACCCCAGAATTCCATAGGATGTCGAAAGTGGAATAATTGCACCATAACAGTGCAGGATGGAAAGGCCCTTAGAGAAGGTTTATATTTGTTGTTGCTGTGTACCTTCATTTTTCAGTCCCCATTAGAGTAGCTGTAGAGTTTAGTAGATACATCAAATAAATGGAATTTACAAAAGTGGTGATTCACTACATTTCCCTTGATTTAATGGGCATCCTCTATTTGAAACTAATTGCATTTAGGTCTTGAATGGGACTCATGCAGCTGTTGAATTCCAGCCACCCAGTATTCCTCACCACTAACTATGCTGGCTAGGTCTGCTGGGATTTGCAGTCCAAAAACATCTGGAGGGCCACATGATTCCCACTGCTGATTTAGATGTTAAGAGAAAAGCCACTTCTGTAAGGCTGCCTGTCACAATGGTGATAAGTATTTATATTACAAAATAATTAAGATTGCGAAAAAGTATGTTGTTTGATTTATTGGAAAGGTCTCTTTAGTCAATTAACAAGGTCTTTGACTGATTAATTTTAAATGGACCCATCAATTAAGGTTTTCAGCCTAACTAAAAACAGAGTACACTTTCTCCTTCAGAACAATTATGCTTATTCAGATGCAAATATAACAAATTAATTAAAATGCATACATGTGATTTTTAAAATCTGTTAAACTGACTGATATCCCAAGATAAAGTATGTGCTTATTACTACCAAGGCACAGTCCACCAGGACTCCTGCCACTGAAACCTGAGCATCCTAAATTGTGTTTCTGTGCATGTTTACTTGGAAGTAAAGTCCATCCATGTGCACTGAAGCAGATTGCTTTGTAAACTGTAAACCCTAGGATTCCATAGGATGTTGAAAGTGGAATGATAGCATTATAACAGTATAGTGTGGAAAGGCCCAATGTATCCCCTGCATTCTTTATAAAATATATGGTGCCCAAAACAGACAGATAACAGAGCAAGAACAAGAACTCTGATGGACAATATTTTTCTCTAGAATGGTCTCATGATGCTCACAGTTTTCTCAATTTCATTGATTACTTAACTAAAAACAGCCTAGGATGACAAAAATTCATTTTGCTTAGAGTTCAAACAGCAACAGCAGTAGCAACAAAACACTGGGCAGGCCTTATATCACTTTGCATTCCTGATGGCTTCGGGAGTATACAGGAAACTTTTAGGACTGCTTGTTCTCATTTAATTTTGATTGCCCCTATCAGCTAGCAAATCCCACCACACCCAATTGCCAGAAGGCAATTTCCCCACTTTAGATGACAGAAAACCCCAGCCGTTGTACAGTACTATTTAGTTCTAATTTTTTGGAGAAGGGGATATTCTTTCCATTGAGCCAGTTTCCTAAGTTTCAGTGTAAATACTATCCCTTCTCAATGTCTGGAAAACCATGACAAATCATATTTATGATGGGAATAAAACCAACCTTTCATTTTATAGCTTCATAATATAATCTTGCATCCCACAAAACAGCATATCAGTATGATGTGGAATGCCAATTTTTGATTGTAATCGGTTGTAAACCCAAAAGAGAGAAAATTTGGCAAAGTAGTTGTTTTGGGTGACTGAGTCTCCAATTATGCAGAACATTTCAACAATATTTAGTTTTTCCACTTCAATTGCAAAGAAGTTGACGAGAGCAAGGGACATTAAAATATCTGGTCATTTTGTCTACTATTGATTACTACTTTACTAATATGCCAGGCATTAAACATGAAACAGTAGAATAATAAGTCACCAAACATCTTAAAGGAAAAAAGTAACCATAAATCTAATCCATAGAGTGCAATAATTTGTAGGCACATGTTCTAGTTTTAGTACAAAAATATTTGGTACAAGCTGATGGAAAATGTAAGACAAATAAATAAATAGCATACTTTAGGGCTGTGGGCAATTTCTGCCTGCCAAAAGTCCAAATTCCTTATCAAAGAGAGACAAATCCTCTGACCAGAATGAATTATTCAGATTAAGCCTAATCATTGCATACATTTATTCAATTTGAATAGTTTGTTCTGCTTCTGAGATTTTCAAAGATCTTTTGGCATTTGTTGATTATGGGAGCAATGGAACGGAAGGGAAAGGAGCCGAGGAAAGGCGTGGACGAATGTATATGAAGCTTCCTTAGACTGAGTCAGAGAGACCATCCACTGTAGCCCAGTGCATTCTGCTCTGATTGCTGGCATCTTCCAGAGGGGTAGCCGTCGTTGTCTACTGCTGTGACATCAAATTGTCCTAAGGCGCCTTAAAAGACATTTCAGCAGATGAAGATTTCATAGATGAGGGGCATGTGTGTCTAGTTGCCTTCAAGCTGCCTGTCAGCTTATGGCAACCTCATGAATTTCATAAGATTTTCTCAGGCAAGAAATACTCAGTATTGGTTTTGCCACTTCCTTCCTCTAAAGTATCACCTACCACACTTGGTATTCATTGGTGGTCTCCCATCCAAGTACCAGTTAGGGCCAACCCAAGATCAGAGAGGATCTAGTGCTTTTAGGGTATTTAGGGCCCAGGATGACCATAGCTTAGTATTGTACAGGCTCTGCAGGTGGAAGATCCCAGGTTCAGTCTCCAGCTAGGGTTGTGAAAGACCCCTGTTTGTCTGAAACACTGGAGAGTCACAGCCAGAGTGCCCCATACCAAGCTAAATTGACCAATGGTATACAAGCTATTTCCTGTTCTCTCAGGAGAATAGCAACACGTGTGAGCATTTGCCCTCAGGTCTACTTCTAAAAGCAGCAGAAGCAGAGCTTGGGAAAGTAACTTTTTTAAAACTACAACTCCCATCCAGCAGGACTAGAACACATTATCTCTCCCTCCTTTCTCTCTCATAAATAACAACAAAAGTGGTGGTGATAATGGTATGAATACATTGCCCCCCCATACCTACATGAAGAAATTGCCCATTTATGGCTCATGTTCAGCAAATTGAAGACCAGTATCCTACATTATCTTGGCAGCTATTAAAGTAAATCTGCAAAGTTAATGACATCCACTTCATTTCCTTGCATTGTCTGAGCTGGACTGGCTTCCCACAGCAGCTATCCTTCCATCCCCAAATTCCAAAAAGAATTCAACAAAGCAGAAACGTGCGGCTTCAGCCACCTTTGAAGCCATTCCACACGCCCCCTTGCCTCTTCAAGTACAGGGAGATTAAAAACATCCAAATGATGGCTTAATTCATCAAAAAGGTGCAATTAAAGGGAATGATAGAAAGTGACCACATCAAGGTGAAAATGCAAAGAGGTTTCAAGAAGGGGGGGAAGAAGCAAAGTTAATCACTTTCTAAAAATACAATTAAAACTTAAAATGATTACATGCAAAAAGGAAAAGGAGAGAAAGAAGGAAAAAGGGAGAGAAAAAAGATCACATACTCTAAAAGCACTGCAGGTGCTCAAGACAATTTTTTATTTAGATATACGGCAGAGGTTCTATTTTCTCCCCCTGTAGGTTAATCTTTATTCAGTGCTTGCCCTTCTCCCTGCCTTCTGCTGTTTGCCTTTTAAGCCTCTTCCCACCTCTGCTTACCCCATCCTGCCCGTAGCGGCACAGTTTTACAAAATGCAGAACAGTTGTGGGGTGTACCTGATACTTTTAGCCATAACTGACTTGTTCTTATTTTGAATGTTTCTCCTTTTCCAAGAGTGAGGGACAGATAGCATTGATCAGAACCAACCAGGCATAATGGGAACTGACATTATGCAAGTTTCCCTGCTGAGATTTGCCAACCACAGCTGCGACGGCCAAACCCCTGCTCATTCCAGGCCCAGCCGCTTTTGAGCAGCGACAGCCAACCCTATCAAACACTGTGGCTGCAAAGCAATGAGCTAAAACAGGGGTGATTTCTCTTTTCTTCTGGGGGGAGGAGGAGTGCTCTTTGCTCTAAGATTTCGAGAGGAGTCTGGTGAATGGAAGTGATTTTGCTATATATGAAACTCTTCCCAAATAGTCAGGTTTCATAATAATAGTTGGAACTATCTTAAATGGGCTTAAAAGTGATGGAACATACACATACTGGCATAACACATCATGCAAAGAGGTACATGTACACAATGTATTTACTTATGTTCAAGTGTTTTTTAAAAATATATTACCTTTCATATACAAGCAGCCTCTGAAATTGCCATATAGAAAACATCCGTTAAAGAACCCATTAAAATTCATGTCATAAAATCAGCCAGCAACAGGTCAAGATAAAGACAGGAGTACTAAGCTAAAATATATTCAGTTAGATTCAGCCTTAGTCGTGCTTGCAACTAACATAATGAAATCAACCAGGCTTATTTAACTAATGACGAACTCATATCCCATTGATTTCATTGGATCCATATTAATCACAGTTAAGTCTGGAGCCAACTTATTAACAATGCAATCTTATATACATTCTACAGAGATGTAAGCTCCATTGAATTCAGTGGTATTCCCTGGTGAATATTTGTAGGGTGATAGCCTAAATGCCTGATTACAAAAGGTCTTCAGCTGTCACTGCAAAAATAGCAAGAATTGGCTCCAGGAGTATCAGGGTCAGAAATCTACAGTTGTCTACAGCTGGCCCCTCACATCAGTGGGTTTGACATTCAGAAATTTGCTTATTTGTGAGCTTCTTCAATCCCTTGCCCCCAACCTCAGGTGCTTCTTTTCCAGGGTAATCTTCTCTCTTGGTGGCTTCAATCAGGCCACACAACCCTTGAAAAACTCACCTCTGGTCCTCCTTCTCCTCCACCAGCTGCTGCCAGGCCAGCTAAGGACAGCTTTCAGCCTGATTTTTTAGCATCACAATCCCTCTTCTAGTGCCCCCATATACCTGAGAGGTGCTGACCCACCTGCCTTCCCTCTCCTTTCCCTGTCTTGGTTTGGACCCTGAGTTCTTGTTCTCACCACAATATCTCAGCCTCCTTCCCACAGATTCACTCACTCACACATATACACACATTTTGATATTTGCCCTTTCCCTACTTTTGCAAGGGTCCTGCATCCCTACTGAATGTGGAGGGCCAACTGTATATGAATGCCCAAGGTCATTTTTGAGGCCTTGAATTCTCTAGAAGTCCCATTGCCTCCGTTTTTTTGGGGTGGGAGGAGGAAACATGCCTCCAGAAGTCTCCAGGGGATATGATTCTTTGTCAGAACAAGGCAACCTCCCCTCCCCAGTGACTGTTGGTGGCTACCATGTCAGTGGGGCAGGGAATTCATTCTAGATTGTAATCTGGTCTTTAAGTAGCTTTCCAATGTGCTGAACTCTATTCCTGAGTAGCTTCAACACTGTGGTTAGCATCTATAAAGCTATCAGAAACCTGGAATGGATTCACTGCTCCACTGACACGGGAGCCATCAGCTGCCACTGCTCTTTCTTCAGCATCTATCTATCTATCTATCTATCTATCTATCTATCTATCTATCTATCTAATCTTCTTCAAAAACAGGAAGGGACCAGTAAAAAGTGATACATAAGCTTCATCCAAATCCAACATAGGAGAGTAGACTATTCTACTTTCTTTCCTCTTGGAATTATGTTTTTCCCCCTTATGAGTAAAGCTGAATATTTATTTTAAAAATAAGTGTTTACAATAGTTGAACTATTTCCCTTTAATATACCTTGAGTAAAATTTAGCAGAAACACTAAGTTTTCCAGCTCTGAATTGTACATTTAAATGAATTTATACTTTTTAAAATTATAGTTGTACCTCCAACATTCGCTAGGGTTAGGGGCACAGGACCCCCATGAAAGTGGAAAAACCATGAATAACTCTAGGCCCTCCCAAACCTATTTAACATAAAAAAAAGTATGATCACCATATTCAACTCACCATGGATTCCTTTGAGGCATCAGGGTTCCTTCACAAGGCAGAAGTGGCTGGTGGGGCTTAGTGCCCCCTCCACTGCTACCCCACACCATTTTTAATAGGGACTTAGGAGCCTTGTTTGCAGTTTCTCAGTCTCACTAGGCTTGCAGTCCCTATTAAAAATGGCATAGAGAAGCAGCAGAGGTGATAGCAAATAATCCATGAATGGTTAAATCTGCAAAAGTGAAACCCACAAATGTGGAGGGCTGACTGTAATGCTAGTTTGTTTAATCGTGTTCTTAATTTTTAATAGTCAGTTTTGACCTCTCTTTTATTTTAGCATTGCTGTAAATCACCTTGAGTCGAGTGTTAGAAGAAAGACGGACTATAAATTATATAAATAAATAAGGAAACTAAAGTCAGCCATTTTATCTCAATATTGAGCAAGAAGCAGAGGACACTTGACTGTGGGGAAAAATGCATTTAAATCAGAGCTCATAGGTTCAGGGATGTGAAATTTAGGCATCAGACTATCATGGAGTGGGGAGGGTGAAGCTGTCTGATCAAAACTATCCATGGCCACTTTTTATAGACATCTAAATACAACTTTGATTCAGATGTTTAAAATCACATCCAGTGTGACCACCAATCTCAAGCCAAGAGATATTGTCATGAGACGAGGAAAAGTTAGTTCTTTGGTCTAAGCTATATTTGGGCTACCTTGGGCTGGTTCTCCCCCTTCCTTTGCTGTTTCTAAAACAATTAAAACACATCATTGTAGCATATGTAGCAGGCAGCATAAAAACATACGGTTTCTGATGACAGTAAGCAGGGATTGGGCTATCACTGACAAGAGAAGTCGCTGAGTTGAAACATTTCAATATATTGTCTAGGGACATTGGCATCCTGTTTATCACCAGTCACTTACTCATGCACTTCTTATACTTTCTCAGCAGTATTGGGTACTAGAATCCTGAAACCTGTTGCAGATATCAGTTTCTAGGAGATAAGTAGGATACGTTCAGACCTGCCCTCAAGAGATGTGTGTGTGGATTCCTAATGACTAATGGCTAATATAATAGAAATATTTGAATACTATGGCAAGATATCTTTTGTTCAGAGCAGCTGAGTATTGTAGTAATATATTCTTTTATTCAGAACAGCTAATGAAGGAGAAAGTGGAAACATCTTGCTGTAATAGTAAATATTTCTGTTTTGATAGTCGCTCTAACAAATAAGTGTTCTAAACTTATCCTTAGATGGAGTTTTCCACCTGCCTTGGGCTGCGTTCCCAAGTAACCCGACTCTGAAAAGACCTGATTCTAGCCTCAGGCATGTCAGATCCAGGTCTAATTGATGCTGCGTTGCTTGGGAATATGTTCTTTTAAATGTTTAACTGCATTTACATTTACTTCAAGACAACAGACTTGTCTTGAAGCACTACTTGATACTTTAAAAATAATTCTCTCTCTCAAATACCCCACTGCTTTCTGTTGACTCTATCATTGATCCATCTAGCCCCATTTCAAGTACTGTCATTGGCTTTTCCAAGTTTCCGCTATATGCCTTCCCCAGTCATTCTCCCTGAGATCCTTAAGTCAAGATGTTTGCAAAATCACTAAGCTCCAAATGAGCTTTTCACTATGTGTAACTGATGGATAAAAGCTCCACAATGAGCTTGGAAAAGTTACTTTTTAGATTATAGTTCCCAGTATCCTCCAGCCAACCAGCTGTTCTTTGTCTGACAGCTATACTCCAAAAAATTGCTTTTCCAAGCAAAGAATTTCCCTGATGAAAGCGTATGTTGCATGTATGTCAGAACATTTAGTGATTTAATATTTATTGAGTTTAAAATGGTTGCTTCAGAAGAAAGACTAATAGTTGGAAATATAAAAAAAACTGGAGGTTCTCTAGAAAGGTATTCTTTGTTTTCATACTGCGATTTTGGTATTTAGTCTGGCCTTTGAATTACTGCTTCTTGTGACTTAGGCCCTTTCCACATGTGGGGGGGGAAACGGGCGAAAACGCCCAAAAACGGAACTTACCGGCAGCCGGGTTAGTCCGTCGCGACACGGAGCAGCGCGAGCTCGCTGCTCTGCAGTCCTCCGGCGTCCCAAATGGAGAATGGAGGCTTCCGGTTGGTGGAGGCTCTCCACCAACCGGAGAAGCTCGCCAGCTGGAAGCCCGCCCCCGGCAGATCTGCAGGCACGCACTTGCGCGCGCCTGCAGATCCACTTTGGAGCCGGGCGACGGAGCTGCATGGGGCTGCGCGCTCCGTGCTTTTTAAAAACCTCGAAAAAGAGGTTTTTAGAAAACATGCAGCGCGGCTAGTTCTGGCTGCTCCTGAGTGGATTCTGGTGTGGAATTACAAAAAGTAGTCCACGCCAGTCCACTCTACAGTGTAGAAGACCTCCGTGAGAGGTCACTCTGCACCGTTACAGAAGCCCGGTGTGGAAATGGCCTGAGTCTCAATGCAGATCTTTGTTGTTCGCAACCAAAGCTTTTAGCACACTAGGCTGTTCACCATATCTCCTCTTACATCTCTGTCGCCAGTTTGAGTGACAGATCACCTACACATATTTTCTCTTCCTGACCCCGAGGATGCTCTCTGATTCTTTTCACTTCAGTGCCAAAGGTTGATACCATTACCAATCTCCTCTCTTTTTCCTTTGGCTTTTTGTTTAGATTACTGTCTCCAACTTGGGAACTTCCATATATGTTGGATTTTAATTGGATGAAATGAGGATGCCTATTGCAAAATGAGAAACTCAGTGAGAATAAGATTGACAGTCTTTTACATCCTTGCACAGGTCTCTCATCCCATTTAAGTGGTGGTGTTCTTAATTGGGGTTGCTATCCAAAGCAAAGAATTGCAGTGAACCTTTATAGCTCAGTTCAGTTCTCCCCAGCCTGTTGCCTTCCAGATATTCTGAGCTTCATCTTCATCAGCTTTAGATCTGGCTGTGTTAGCTAAAGCTGATGAGAACTGCAACCTAAAACATCAGAAAGGTACAAAAGTTGGGGACGTCTGGCCTTGGTACATAGTTGCTGTATGATGCCATATCAGAAAAGAATTACAGAGTCTCAAGGGACTTTAAGGGTCTTTGAGTGTCATGATCCTATAATTCTCTAGGCTATGGCATCAAACCCATTTTGGATTGCCTCTTTGCCTTAGAGAGTGCTCAGTGTAATACAGAAATATGATTAGGGAAAAAAAAACAGCAGCAGTTTGCTTTTGCCTGAGCCTATAAAGAAGGACTAGATTCTGCTCCCTCCTTTCTGCCCTGCTGAGTTAACTGTGTACAAACTACTCTTGCACATTGACTTCAATTTGCAGCAACTAAAGTAAGTTGAGGACAAAGGGTGAATGTGGGAGGAGGAGAGGAAACTGGGACATTTCAAAAGCAACTGAGAAAATGGGATGACAGAGGATTAGTTGGGACTGTCTCAGCCAAATCAGGATGGTAGGAGAGCATGTGATGGCATGCTGGAAAGTGTGTGTGGGGGAAGGGGATGGCAGAATGAGACAATGGAAAAGGAAGGGGGATAGGGAGAGACCAAGAAAGAGAGAGAAGAGGACTACAGATCCAAAATCTATGATTCCACTCCCTTTACAAATGTTGGGTTAGAATATATCTATGTTATGTTTTTTCACAGGAGCCAACATAGTGCTACTGATATACGGAGCCATAAATTGCACTATGCACGCAGGGTGGTTTTTATAGATAAGGCGCAATCGTTGTATCTAGTTGATGGCAGTGGAGGCAGAATTTTACATGCTGAATCATTGTGTATACTACTGTTACACACTGGCATTTGGAGAGCAGTGTGCAAATATGCATTGTGTTACATGATGGCAGCCAAGCACATTGAATTTGTTGTGCTACATTGCTCTCCAGGATAGAGGTTTGTACAATGGAAGTGGAACATAACTCCTCCAGTGGGTTTTTTTCTTAATGGTATGTGGCACTGTTGTAAGATTGTGGCCATTGTGTGTTAATATTTATTTCATGTACTAACTCTCAGCATCAGCTGTTACTAGCAGAGTCCTGTATAAACAGGATTAGTATTTCTTCTAAAGTGACCTGGTGTGATCTTCGTTTTTTCCCTTCCTTCTTCCGCCCTTGACATATTTGTGTGTAGCTAGGAATTTAACATGTGATCTCAACCTGCTAAACAGGCAGTGTGTATATGCTGAAAACACACCACTTGACCTCTGTCCCACCACTGACTGTCATTTGAAATTTACATTGCAAATAGTGTGCTTGTCTAATGCTGTCTCTTATAAACCTAAATTAATTTATGGGCCTTTTCTTCCTCCCCCTTCTTATTTGCTAATGATGCTTGTTTAAGAGAGGCTTACATTACCAATCATTAGAAAGAGGCCATTAGTTTCTCCTCTGTTAATATTACATAAGAACGTAAGTCCTTTCCCAGTTCATTAATTGAAGGCGTGCACAGATTTAGATATGTAGAAGTTCCTGACCCTTGA
Source organism: Cyclura pinguis (assembly GCA_030412105.1). NCBI lineage: Eukaryota > Metazoa > Chordata > Lepidosauria > Squamata > Iguanidae > Cyclura > Cyclura pinguis. The sequence continues at coordinate 21,939,532 of CM059601.1, forward strand.
TCAGTTTGGGCCTTCAGTTACTGTACTCTGCTATATGCAGCAATGCAATATGAATCTCACCAAAACATATAGATGCATTCAAAATTTAAATTCTTATAGTATAGTAGAAGAGCAAAATATTTGTCTTTGCCAGAGCTACTGTTTTAGACTAAAATTCCCCAAATTCTCCATCGCCATGGCCAGAATGCCCCAGCCAAAAATAATCTGCTAACCAAGTTCCCTCTGTACTTATGGCGGCTCCTTCTGCGCTCAGAAAAAGGTAAATACACCACTCTTTTGCAAAATGAAAAGTAAAAATAAAAAACTAACAAAATTTTTAAAAAATCACGACACAAATCAGTGTACACTATGTTGATGTACAGGTATATATGAAAATTTGTGTTTGTGTTTGTGTTACACACATGCAACAAGATTGGTGGAAGTGAACTGCCCCGATTCCTCTCCACAGCAGTTCTCTAGGAGACTCTCTGGGGAATCAAGTGAAAGGAGCACCTTCTGTGAGTTGACCTCCTCTATCCTTCGACATAATCCTTTGTAACTTGAAGAGAAACACAAAGTTGGGAGGACTGATGCCACATGACTTATAAATATGTGTTAGATTTATAACAAAACTAAGGAAGCTATTGTTTAGCACATGAATGGGAAATGGGAATCTTGAGGCCTTCTAGATCAGGGGTGTAGAAAATGCAGATCAAGGCTGTCATGTGGTCCCGGGACCCTTTTGTGTGGATTTTGAAACCCCATATCTTCTGGCAGCAATTATATACAGGAAAGCCATAGTTGAAATTTGGTGGGGGCAGACTTTAGATGTTGCTGAACTGCAGCTCCTGACATTCCTCACCATTGGCTAAGGCTAGTGGGATTTGCAATCCAGCAACATCTGGAATGTTGTGCATGATTTCCACCCTTGTTTGAATGAAATGAAATGAAATGCACATAAAACAATTTCTGTGAGAATAATACACATAGGATCCCCACAATGCTATGGGGCTTTTTAAAATTCCACATAACTTAGTGCCTTTCCATATCTTGAGATCTATCTATACTACATTATTATATCAGTTTTACACCAGCAGAAAAAAAGGAGACTAGACTCCATGTGCTTATGGATGGGCCAAGGTTGTTCTTTAAAAAGCCCAATGCATTTTGGCCTGTTTATAAATTAATTGGCCTTCTTCAGGGGCTATATTAAAAACAAACACCTATATCTATATCATTTATATCTATAGCTATCTATCTGTATATCAGTTTTACAATCTTATAACAAAGAACATCACATATAATTCTTCCAAGTTCATATACTGAAGTATACTATTCATATGATAAATTTTATAAATACCGTAAATCCAATCTATAACAGAAATTTCTAGAGTTCCTGATTCTAAATCTAACTTTAATGCCTGCGGTCTATGGAATACTACGATTTTTATTTTGATGAGATAGTTAGGCTTCTCTGTTAAAGAGCTCTAGCGCTATGGTTCAGGAGAGTGGATTAAAATTTCACCAGACTATAAATCCTAGGATCCCATAAGCTGTTGCCACGACAGTTAAAATGGTATGAAACAAATACAACTAAACAGAACAGGTGTATCCTAGATATCACTGTACAGAACAGATATAACCTAGATCTATCTAGTCTGCTGTCTAGGTGCCATTTCATGGGTAATTTCAAGGTAGGCACTTGATCTCCTTTCTTTTGCTTATCTTATCTTTAAACTACATTTGACTTGAAAGTCCTTAAGTTAGAGGATGCCTATAAACAGAGGACTCATGGCCATTCTATGTGTATTATTATGTATATATTTGTCCTGCTCCTCCAATAGAGAGCTCAAAGAGATGGCTATGATTGGTGCAGATTTAACCACTCCATCAATCCTGTGAAGTAAGTTAAAATGAAATATGTTGATAGGCTCAAAGTCACCCTTATAACTGGTCAGGGTTGGCCTTAATGTCACAGTCCTGAGCAGCAGATTTTCAGTGCCATGAAAAGGATGTGTGTGTGTGTGTGTGTGTGTGTGTGTGTGTGTAAATATATATATATTTTTTACCTCCAGGGATGGGGTGGTGGTGGCTGGTGCTTGTGGGATTTTCTGCTTTAGTTACCAAAATAACTTTGTTGGACTTGAGAGACTTACTCAGGCCTCATCCAGAGTGAATGAAATTTCAAAAAAATTATACCTGTTCTCTTTGATTTTATACTGGGTTAAAATAAACTTACCTGAGAAGCTGGTATGAAACATCTCTTACACTCTGGGAGCTAACAGAAAATATTCTGGGATAAATGAAACATGTATGGCTCTCCAAAATAAAATTGGAAAGAACCAGCACAAAATCTGGGACATTCTGGTCTACTTAACCAGTCTGGATGCACCTCACTTTGGCTGTGGCAGGGGAGCTATTTTGTGCAGATCTTAGGGCATCCCTGTGACTGGCATATATGCCAAGTTTTTACTTTCTTTCTCACCTATTTGCCAATGTTTCTATCCCTGGAAGATAGGAAGACTTTTGACTGAGTCCCTTGAAATGCAAAGACCATCACCTGGCCACATTGTCTAGAAGCACCTCCCTCCCCAAGTGCAGACAATTATGTTCTCCAAGACATTTCCTTAGCTGAGGAAGGCATCTCTGGAATTTGGCACCTTTGACAGTGCTTTTATTTACCTCTATGGTTGGGCTAGCCCTGCTGGTACTCTCATAGGGAAGGCAAAAGAGCTACATAAAGCACTGATATGCTATTTCCATATGCTGGAAACTTAATTCTGCAAGTAAGGTTTCTTTATGCTTTGAACTGCAGTTTTCATCATCCCCACCCAGCAGGGCAAAGAACACAATCTTGCCGTGCATAGTTCTCCTGTTCTATCAGCCAGACAAGACGTTACATCCAGGTTCCATTGAACTAGATGTTATAGAAGTAGTGTGGACAAAGAGCTTGGAATATTGCTTTTGAGAAGAATGAGTCTAATGACATGCTAAAACCATTCAGAATTGAGTGCGGGTATGTCATTCTTCTTATAAGTGACATACCGGATTCTGGACTGTAACTCTGCATTATCGGCAGCTCCATATTGCTTGTAAGGTGTGGTGCTATTCTTAGCCACTGTGTTGTACTGACTCTGGAAGCATTTTTAAAAAAAATAAAAAAACACATTTTTTCCAAACATTCTCGAAACAGTTGAAACCAGCATAAAATCAGTAAGTAAAACAAAATACAACATGCAGAAAAGAAAATATCTAATCAGTGTGTAGGTTGCTTTTTTGGACAGTTGGTAGTTTCATGCCATCTTACTGCCCCAGCTTTACATTGCATTTTGGACAAAATCAATCCGTTTATTTAAATTGTGGTTGTGGGCAAGGCATTCATGGCTTCCAAATCCTCCTTAGCTCCAGCTCTTCCTTTTTCAAGCTGGCCTTGTATTTTATATCCATGGACTCAGCTGGCTGTCTTTAAGCTGCCAAGTGAATCGCTTTACAAGAATACATTAGTGTGGTTTAAAAGGTTGAGCTTCTTAGTTTCTCTGGCTCTGTTTTGACTGCCGTAACTCTTGGCAAGATAAACGTAAAAGGGTTAATTGATCAGACCTTTTAAAAGGTGGGTGAAGTACTCGCTAGCATCAGCAATTTCAAGAATGCATTTTCCACAAACAACAACTGGAACAAAACAAAGATGCTTCCTCCTTTTCTCTCCCTTTGGCCAGCAAAGTGATAGTTGCAACTGAAGTACTTTGTATTGTCCAGAGAAAACTAGGCATGCTGCCTATGCCCTATGGGACTTGCAATGCAACCCAAGCCCCCAAAGTCAATGTGACATACTTGCAGGCAAATGTATGTAGAGTGGGAGCCTTGAACACATTATGTCTCATTTATTTAAGTGGGAGTTGGCCCCCACAACTTTCTCGAGATTTTGTACCTTGTGACTAGTTCAGAATTAGGCAAAAAAGAAAACACTTCTTCATGCATTATATGATTAATTCTATGGAATTTGCTACTACAAGCTATAGAAAGGACTAGACAAGTTTGTGGAGGATAGTTCTAGCGGTAACTATTAAAGACTTTATATAACATTTCGGTGAGCCCACAATGACATATGTGGCCCTCCACCTCCATCCAAGATTTCCATAAGTGAAATCAGCCAGGTTGAAAGAAAACAAGTGGCTTAAGTATACCCACTGAGTTTATGTCTCAGTGGGATCTTGAACGTGGCTCTCAGGCTTCCCAGTCCAACACTCTAAACACCATACAATGATTGCATTACGCTGTGGAACCTCCATTTTCACTGCAAATAACCACTGAATATTGGTTGCTGGTAAACAAGCATAAGAAAGTGTTGCCAACTTCATGTTATGCTTGCAAATCTACTGGGGGCATCTCTTTGGCCATTGTGGGCAGCGAGATGCTAGACTAGTGAGACCAGAACAGTGGTGGCTGGTGGTTTCCATTTCAGAGGGATGGTGAATATACTCCGGGTGTTAGTCTGAACACCTTTGAAGATGTTGACTTCTATCCTTAAACTCAGTTTGTCATATTACATAGCTCCTCTGAAGTGCAGACCAAAACCTGGAGTGGATTCATTGCCCCATTGTCATGAGAGCCACCAGCTACCAGCCACAGTTAAGTATTTTCTACTCTGTGTGGCATATGTGGCCTACAGGGATATTTTGTGCAGCCATCAAGACAGCCCTCAAAGCTTCTGGAGGACCTTTCCACATCACAAAAATACTTTTATTGTGCCTCTGAAAGCCTCCAGGGGATGTAATTCTTGGTTAACACAAGCATGCCCCCAGGTCTTGTTTCACCTCCCCAGACCCTAAAGAAAATGAAACCAGCTGGCAGCAGAGAACGAGACATGTAGTTCACAGGAGCCCAGGTGGGTAGGGAGGGTGTGATCCCTGGATTTTCTGGGTTTGTATGCTCCTGAGCCAGACCTTCTGCAGGGCTCTTAACGTTCCTGTGGACAATTATGAATTTGATTAGTAGAACTGAAATGGGGGCTTAACTGACTGATCATGCAAATCAAATAATCTAATAATCAATCACACAGGAAAGAGTAGATCTTAAATAAGATCCTCTTTAGCTAATTAGCAGCCAGCACTTTCACTGATTGACTCATTAGTGAGCTCAATATCAATAATACACTAGTATTACAGCAGGAGCAAATGACCGGGATTTAAAGAACCTGCAACTCAGTTTATGTGCACAAAGGAGCTCAGGGGCTGTGTTTATCAAACAGCAATTCTACAATAACCACAGCTTGGGTAAGTTACCTTTTTTGACTGGACTGCCGATAATCTCTCAGCCACTGGCCTCAATGACCGGGCTTTTCTGAGATTTGTAGGCTTGTGGAGGTGAATTCTGAAGTTAGTAGGTGAACAAAATCATGACACAATACAGAAAAGGGTACAACTCTTAGAAATCTTGGCATTGGGACTCTTAAAATATACGAGCTCTCCCTTTGCACACGGAGCTCTATTAGTACTATGAAAAGCATTTTTGCTTGCATTAATACAAGGACAACCAGATCTGAAACCCCTAGAATGTTTCAAAGAAGCATACAGAATCTGAACATATTTTTTCCTGCTTTAGATTCATTCTATTTCTGTTAGAAAATGTCAATAAGCTATTACATTTTTCAAAAAAGGAAGTCACTGATGGCTGTAGAGAAGACATGAAGATGTGGCATGCCCAGGAAATGTGCTTCATTCAAGAAAAGCAATGCACTTGTCCCAGTGTTACCTTGGTGAATCTGAAGTTGTCTTCTACTTTCTCTAATTAATCATAGTTTAGAGACTGGCCCTCTAAGCAGGGAGGACACAGGGAAAGCTTGGCCTCCTAGTGTCTGGAACTGAATTCCTAAATTCCTCTCCTTGTCTGTACATCAAAGCCAAGTATATTGAGCTGTCTGAGGCAGCAATTATGCTAACGGGAGCTATTGAGAACCTTCCATTGTGATTTATTGCCAAGCAAAGAAGTTTTCAGACCCAAACACGATGGAAAGCTGGCTCTTTGCCCAGTTATCAACACTGATTGAGCGAGGGTATTAAAACAATGGGCAGATTAACATGGTAGATTAGCGTCTCCACACCTTTATCTTGGGCGATCTGGGTGCCTGTCAGCGCCAGAGTGAAGTGACTGAAATGACTTAGAGGTAAGGTCCATTAAAGGTCATCAGGGAAAGTGAGATCAGATGTATTCAGCTGAGGCTGAAGTTCATGATGTTGCTGTGTATTGGCAATAATTAAGTGGCTTCGGTCAATAAGAGTCATCGGATTGAAAAGTATGACTAGACAGAGAAGTGAAGGCGAGGATCATAAAGGGAATGGAAATGACTGATACAGAAGCCTAAAGCCTGTTGGTTTCTCCCAATCAGAATAAACCCAGACCCTTGAATCAATGAGATTTACCTATGTGTTGTTTTGCCATTCAACAATGGATGCAGTTACTCTAGCTGGGACCAGTGAACAGGATTCAGGCCAGCATGTATGTTAGACATTGGCAACTGACAGTCCCTGCAAGGTGAAATAAGGAACATAGGAATTGTGTGGCCCTTAGACCAGATGTGGCCTACTGGGTCCAACGGTATGGCACAAAGATCCCTGGATCTCTTCATACTGGGGAAAACATAACCTAAAAGTGGCAAGTTGCTGTAGTGCTTTGAGTGGTGAACTAGGACTTTGGGAGACCAGGATTAAAATCTCTGCTCAGTTATGGAAACCCACAGGGCGACCTTGGGCAAGTCACACTCTCTTAGCCTCCCAGGGAAGCAATGGCAAACCTCTCTTGAATTAAATCTTACCAAGAAAACTCCATGTTAGGTTCACTTTAGGACTGCCATAAGTTGGAAATGATGGGAAGGCACACAACAACAACAAACCTCCAGAAGCTTCATAGGGAAGTGATTAGTCATTGAAAGTTTCTGTAGTCTCTATCATCTTGAGCTTGTATTAAGAATAAAATAGCCTTGTATTAAGAATAAAATAGTCCTTTTCTCCCCAAAGCCTTTTTTTCCTCTCACTTCTGGTTTTGTAAAAAAGGAAGAATTTGACCTGCTGAGGTTCACACTGTGAAAATGGGTGGGTCTCATTTGGAGTACTATGATCAGTACTGTGCCTCAGTTTAAGAAAGATATAGGCCATTTCCGCACTAGCCTATTATAGCGCGATGATTCCACTTTCAACATCCTCTGGAATCCTGGAGTTTGCAGTTTCGGGAGGGGCTGCCTGGCCCCTCCTGAAACTGCAAACCCCAGGATTCCATAGGATGTTGAAAGTGGAATCATCGTGCTATAACAGGCTAGTGTGGAAATGGCCATAGACAAGTTAAGAAAAGGTTCAGAGAAATGCAACAGGGATGATAAGAGGCATATAGAACAAAATGTTTGAGGAATAGTTGAGGAAACTGGGCACGTTGGTAAAGAGACTGGTGAAGAGAAAACAGAGGGATGACATGATTTTGTTGTTTAATTTTCGAAAGGGCCGTCACAGAGAGGAGAGTGCAGGTTTGTTCTCTTCTGCCCCAGAGGGTAGGACCAGGCCTAATGGTTTTAAGTTAGAGGAGGCTAGGTTTGGATTGAATATTCAAAGGAACTTCTTGGTGGTAAGAGCAATTTGATTGCCTAGAGAGGTGGTGAAGTCTCTTTTTTTCTGGACATCTTCATAAAGAGGCTGGACAGCTACCTGTTGGGATGCTGTAGCTGGAGGTCCTACACTGAGTGGGAGGTTGTACTCAGTGGCCTATGAGGCACCTTCCAACTCTACGATTCTATGATTCAGTATCTCTCTCTATCTGCCTCAGACAACAGATTTGTGGTATCTTAGCAGGACAGCAAATATTATATGCTTACTGCTCTGGACAGGGCGTGGTAAAAGTGGGATTTTAGGTCTCATGTACCAAAGTAGCACATGCGGTTTTGGGTACTCTGCACCTTGACTTTGGATTGCCGTTTGCTACCTCACCCTTTTGACTGAAGATGGTAGGGAGTAAACATGTGACCTTCCACATGGGTAGCATGTGCTCTAGCACTGACCTAGTATCCAAGCTTGGGGAAGATCACTTTTTTGGAAGACAGCTCCCAGAACCTGATGGTTGTGCTGGCTAAGGATTCTGGGGTCTGTCTTCTAAAAATGTAACTTTTCCAGCCTGTGGCTACAATCCTTCCTAGGAGCTCATTGAGTTTTCTGGCTGTTGCCCACTCTTTCCCCAGTATCACTGTGTATGTGTATGCATGGGGGAGAGAGAGAGAGAGAAGATTCAAGACTGAGTGAAAAATGTCCCCAGAGTAGTTTTTCATGTTATAAACTGAAATGCAAACCTGATGGAGAACTATGGAAATGAGCGGCCCTGCCTGATACACACTCTCTCCATATTCCTATGCTAGCGATAATGAAAAGTGCCTTCAGGGATAGGTTGGGCTTATCATTCATCCATGACACCGCCTTAAGTGGGTAATAACTATGTGCTCTCATATCTAGCATGTATATAAATTCCAGCTTCTCGATATATTTGCTGCCGACTCCCTTTAATTTATACAATTCTTTCCGCTTTAAACCTGTCAATTGATAGCATTCAATCTATGAAGCTGCCTGATAAGAGGGGTGGGAAGGACTCTCCAGTGGTTAGAGCAGGTGTTGGGGAGAGATGTGGCAGCGGCTGGAAGAGCAGGAGTCTGTCATCATCATATTCAATGCTGGGCTCCTTTATACGTGGCAAAGTTCCTGAAGGGAATGTGCTTCCTTGCAGGAATTTGCAGGCAGGAGATGGTAAGGCTTGCCTGTGTCTTTGGCTGCGTGTATACACTGGCATGGCGTCATTCACAGAATCATAGAACTGGAAGATATTATCACAAGGGCCATCTAGTCCAAGCCCCTGCCATACTGGAATATACAATTAATGCACTCTCAAAAGATGCCCATGCAACCACTGTTTAAAGACTTCAGATGCAGATTCCAAGGCAGTCTGCTCCAGTGCTCTTACAGTTAAAAAGTTCTTCCTAATGTTTAGATGGAATCTATTTTGCTAAAATCTATTGTATTCTTATTTGCCTTTGTGTCTCTAGAGCAGAAGAAAGCAAGCTTACTGCATCTTCTACATGACGTTCCTTCAGATATATAAAGATGACTATCATGTCACCTCTCAGTCTTTTCTCCAGGCTAAACATACCCAGCTTTCTAAGGCGTTCCTCATAAGGCTTAGTTTCCAGATCTTTGATCATCTTGGTTCCATGTTCTTGTGGCAGTGAATTGCACAAAACTATTTGGCAGTGCTCCTTTGACAATGGGGGTGACATAAGAAACTGTGCAGCTTGAAATACAGCTGCAAACGGAGCCACCCATTCACATCAAGGTGCATAATATCCCAAACTAGACCTTGGAAAAATTACTTTTCTAGATTACTACTCCCAGAAGGATCATGTGAATCATGATCCAAAAAAGTAATCTTTTCACTCTCTGGGCCCAGATAATCTGACAAGTTATTTTGGCATATGAGGCAGAAAATCCCAAAGGCACTTATGTCCATCTCTGGCAGTAAAAATACCATAGACACTGCTGAACTAAATATAATTTGCTGTCCCTTCATGACACTGTAAGTTTGTTGCTGTAGGCAACCACTTCCCTCTGCTTAATGGTAGGGCCAGTTCTACCTGCTACTCAGATAGACCTCAACTCTTTTGCACATTATATGTATGGCTGAGGAGCAGGTTCATATGCAGCCAGTTTCCACTACAGGGTCTGAAAGAGTGTTTTCTCCATGCAGTTGGAAACCTTGCAGTAGTTTAAGCATTGGACTACAACTCTGGAGACCCTCACTCAGTCATGAAAACCCACTGGATAACCTTGAGAAAGTCACATTCTCTCAGCCTCAGAGGAAAGAAAAGGCAACCTCCCTCTGAACAAATCTTGCCAAGAAAAACCCATGATAGGTTTGCCTTAGAGTTGCCTAAGTCCAAAATGACTTGAGGGCACATGACAACAATGAGGAGTGTACAGTCCACTCTCCTTTGCCCATGTGTTCATGTAATATCTGTGGAAGGATCTGGTCTAGACCGTCAGCAGAACAAGATGGCAGAGTCCTTATGTGGTATGAAGATAAACTGCAAATGGTCATCAGTCTTTTTTGTAACAAACTTCATGGCAACCATACTTCTTGTAAATGGGAACCTAGTACATCAAGAAAAAATGTTCTAGTCTATCTCATTTTTAATGCATTAGCTTTCTACTTGCAGGGGGATATTTTCACACAGACTAGACATGAGAAAAGATTGGCCCTTTCTGCACGAGGCTGGTGAATTGGTTCGTGCCGTTTCTTACCGGATTTTCTGGGCTCGAAACAAGGCGGACTTTCTCTCATTTCCTTCTGCATAGCTACTGCGTGTGTTCCATTCTGATTCGGAGGAGTGCGAGTTCATGAATCCACACTGCCTCCACTGTGGCCCCTCCTGCTACTCCCCTCACCTTGCCCCGTGGCTGTGATTGGCCCCCCCCTTTTTTGCATGGTTTAGTACGTCATTGCGTACTTGCAAAAGTCCATTCTACCCCCTGGCCCCTCCCATGAGCCCTCCCCTGACCACCTATTCGCATTGGTGTGAATGTACATATCTGCACCACTGTGAAAGTACGAATCGGATCGATCTGGAAAATTGGAAAACTGATTTCTTCCGGTTTTCAAATGGCATGCTTTACCACCACGCGGGGGTGCATTTCATCGGAATTACGGGTGGAACGAAGGTAAATAAACCGAACCTAGTCTGCTCCAACGTGCAGAAGATCTCCATGGCAAGATGCATTAGCCCGCCTTAATAACCGTGTGAGGAAAGGGCCATTATCTCTCACCTTAAAATTCAATGAGATGGAGTCCACTCTATCAATCAATCAGCCTTTCCCCCACCTCATTCTTTACCATGTATATGCTAGAACAACAGAGATTACCCCATTCTGGAACAGGTAATGGGCAGTGAGACTGGATTGAGTTCTTCTTATTACACTCTTTCCCCTCCAGTGATTGATGCTGACAGTGATTGGGGCTATTTAACACTAAGAATGGATGCTGATGATACATAAACTAGATCCTGTACACATGATCTAATCCTGGATATACACGACACAGTCTCTGCAAGCAGTTTCAAGAATTTATTTCTGATTTGACATGGCCACATTTTTCCAAAGTAGCAACAATGTTAGAACTGGAGAAAGGTGTCTTGGAGAATGCACATTATGCACTATAGCAGGGCTTTCCAAATAGTGTGTCACGACACGTTAGTGTGTTGCCTGAAGTGTCTAAGTGTGTCGCCTGCCTGGGCTGAGAAAGACCCCTCTCACGTGAGCCATTTCCACTGCCGCTGCTTTCACTGGGGTCTTTCCTTGCCACAGGCGAAGGTAACAGGCCAGGATCAGGTAGGGGGGCTGCCTTTCCCACTGCCACCACTCTCACTGAGGTCTTTCTTTGCCAAGGGTGATGGCAACGGGCCAGGATCAGGTGGGGGGGCTCTCTTTCCCACTGCCACTGCCCTCACCAGGGTCTTTCTTGGCGAGGGCGATGACAGTGGGTCAGGATCGGGGGGGGGCTGCCTTTCTCCACCCCAGACACACCTCTGGGTACTGCACATGCATAATTGGTTAGTTTAACCTCCGGTTTGCTAGTAAAACTGAATTACTATGTTGCAAAATGATACATGTCTAAAAAGTGTGTCGCCAACATGAAAAGTTTGGAAAGCTCTGCACTATAGCATTAGGCTATCTAGTTCAGTTCAGCAATCTCAGTATCATTTGCATGGGTACGCAGTGGCTCCCAAGGGTTTCAGGCTTACTTCACCCTCACATGGAAGCATAGGAAGCAACTTTGCACTGAATGACCATCAATCCTTTTGTCCTAATATTGTCAGCTCTGACCGGCAACAGCTTTCCAGAGTTACAGGCCGGCTCCTTTTCTAGTTCTAGCAGAAGATCCCTGGTATTCCCTAATGATTTCCCCTTCAAGTAACCTTGCTCAGTTTCCTGGCATCCTTAGAGTGACTTCATGGCCCTTTTATTTTATCCATATCCTCCAACTGGCCTGGAAGGGAAGGGACAATCCTGATTAATGCCTAGTCATCTCAGCAGAGGGGAAAGGAGACGATGGGGCAGAATCATGTCCTTCCCTGTAGATCTAGGTGAAAGCAAACTGCTGTAGCCTCTCCTAGCATGTGTGTTCTTTCTCATTAATAGTGTTTGGCATCTAGACCACACTCTGATGTGGCTTGTTCATACGTGTCCTGGGCCCTTTCCGCAACTTACCTTTTCTTGGCATTGGGGTGCGGGGATCACGCGAGCAGCCTCTTGCGAGAGGCTCTCACAGCCCTGCTGCTTCCGCTCCGCAGCTGCTGCCTGCTAGTGAATAGGCAGCGTGAGGGCTCCTCCTCTTCCTTCCACAGCCCAGCCTGGGATTTTCCCAGGCTGTGCTGGGGCAGGAAGCATGAGAGCCGTGGCTCCGGAGGCTTCACATGCACGGTAAGTGCGTGCGGGGCCCTGGAGTGATGCGCAATCGTGCACCATTTTCGGCTAGAAGCTGAAAACGAAACAGTGAGCGATTGGCACCTGCCGGCCCTGGCAGCATCATGCAATTGCGAGGACGTCATGTGAATGGCTCCTCGCAATTGCATGATGCTCCAGAGGCCCTTTTGCATGGGGAATGCTGTGCGAAAAGGGCCCTGGTTTTCATCTATGAAATGTTGGAGGTCCAGTGTAGTATAGTGATTTGAGCATTGGACTACGACTCTGGAAGCAAGGGCATGAATCCTTGCTTGGCCATGGAAACTGATTGGGTGACCTTGAGCAGTCTGAATTCTCTCAGCCCCAGAGGAAGACAAAGACAATCTCCCTCTGAACAAATCTTGCCAAGAAAACTAAAAAAAAAAAAACAGGTTCACCTCAGGGTTCCCATAAGCTGGAAACTTGAAGGCACACAACAACAAACAATGGTTTATCTGGCCGCCACATTCAAGCATCACTGCCCTTTGTGCACTAGTAGCAATTATGGTTGATCTATCTGGCATGAGAGAGATTCCCATGTTGCCATGTGGGCTTACTCTCTGGGTGTGCAAGGAGATCTGAACCAGGGCCTAAATGTCCAGAAAGAGAGTTATCCTGTACAGTGACAAGGCAGTAAATTTTGGTAATGTCTCAGGCAAGCCAGCCTGCATGGCTGCTTTGCCTTGAGTTTCAGTTCTCAGATAATTTATGAAGTAGCTTTGTTAATATGGGTGGATGTATTTCTCCCACTGCCCAATATAAACTGTGTGGCATCAATATCTCCTGCACATTTTTCTACTAAAGTTTTATTGTTTCCTATGCTCCTGGCCCATTTCTTTAAATGCCCCCACCACTTCAATCACTTGAGAGCACCTTATTGGAGCAAAATAACTCCTCCAGAAGGGCCCCAGCTTGATCAATAAACAAGCATTGAGCAAAGATAAATAAACTTGAAACAGACATCATAATTAACCTGCTCCAAAGAGAACGAAATGAATTAGCGATGATTGAACGTTTGGCAAAGGAGGGGAGGGGAAAAAAAAGGTTCCTTTGGCTCCATCTCTGTTCAGTCTGTTTCAATAGCTCGAGAAGCTTTTGAAAAAGCCGTTTGAAATGGCCAAGAGAGCTTGCGATGTCCTGAGATAGGAAGTAGAAAGCCGAGCCTCCTTCCCAGACAAGAATGGCAGAAGCAGGGGAGGTGGGGGCTGGTCTACGATGAAAACAAAGCTGTTGAAAGCTTTTAAAGATGCGTCCCAAGGAAGCACAAAAGGAGGAAGGAAGATCACCTCCTACACCATTGCTGAACTTGCTTGCAAAAATAAAATTTAAAATCCCAATAACCTTCTAAGAATAAATTTCCCCCTTTTGGGTTTCAGGAAACTGGCCTGCATCAGCTCGGAGGCACAGCAAAAACAAAGTTGTTTTTTATTGGTCTCTTTGTTGAACAGGTGCTGTTCATATCCCCCCCCACCCCCACCCCCAGATCTCACTATTGTTCTCTGGATATGTACTGTCTTTCTTTTGTGGTTCAAAAGGGAGAGGCCCAAAAGTGGCAGAGAAAGGAAGCATTGCTCTCTAATGCTTTTTGTGAATGGTGGCCAGGATGAATGTAAAGGACAGGAGGAAATCAAGGGGGCTTCTGAGTGTTTTCTCCACTGCTGGATGATGGGGCAGCCACAGGCAACAAGTAACCCAATATATGGTTTCACTAAAACTCCCAACAGCCCCAGCTAGTCAAGGGAAATGGTGGGGGATGATGTGAGTCGTTGTCCAGCAACATCAGGATTGCTGCAGATTCCCTATTCTTGCTTTATGGAAAACTGCTTTTGAAATGGATGGAAACTGCCAAAACAGTTTGTGTTTGACATTGTGTGGCTATACTTGGTGGATTCAAAAGCAGAGAATATTTAAGATATCGTGAGTCCTACAGTGTTCCAGAAATCAAAGTAGTCAATATTTTCCCTATCCATTTCCTCTACTTATTTTATGTTGCTGTTCACATTTATGCTCTGCCTTTCTGCTAACAGCACACTTGCAATTTGCTCCCCTTTCATGGCAATCCAAACCTGCTTGCTTAATGCTCAAGTCATGACTGGGGTGACTGGTAACTTATTTATTTGATTTATATTCTGTCTTTCACCAAAATAGGACTGAAAGTGGCTTACAACATAAGTTAAAACAAAATCCCTAAAGGAGTATGTGGTACAAAAGTTTTAAAAACATTCAACAAATCCAGTTAAATCATTATTTTTAAAATATTAATTTAAAACAAGTTTAAAAACCCATGAAGCACATATTACATATTAAAAAACAGCATACCCATTGCACATTCTTCTACCTCAATCAGCTTAAGGCTGAAAGACCATTCCCTGCTGACAAGAAGGGAGCAGAGAAGCTCTTAACCTAATAGGTAGGGTACATTGAGGTCCACCTACAACGCCAGTGTCTCCTTAGAATTTGGAAGAATTATAGCTCAAAGGAGGCCTGTGAGAGGAGGGTAATGACAGGATCTTTCACCTATGTGTATCAGTACTAACTTAGAGAGGACTCCAGTTGAAATTAACAAAAGTGTTTTATTTGGATTTAACAAACACATGAGAAATCAGATACTCTTAAGAATCATACAAGGCTATCAGAAAGTGAGGCAAGAAAGGTTGGATAGAGAGAGACTGGATGGAAAGAGTGACATTTACCAGTCCTGAAGAAGGAGTTACAGCAGAGGGACTCAGGCAGCATCTGAGGGTGGCAGAGAGAAATGGCAATCTTTACGGCAAACGTTACGTACTATGTCCAACGTGCTACAAAAGGGTGGAGTCAAAGAAAGGGCTTTTTATACCCTATTTCATTCCTTGAAGGGGTGTGATGACAAAGCCATAATGGCTTTCCTGTGGGATTGACAAAAGGGTCCAGAATGGGCTCATTGGTTAAGTCTGGAGTGACAAAACATTGATGGGACTCATGATGATCTCAATGTTTGGTTCAGGTACGTTGTATAGGGAAGATCTCTGTGAGATGAGAGTGAGAGATGGTCTCTGATTGCTCACCAATCTGGGCATTATATTCAGAAATGGAAAGAGCCTGGGGTGGTAAAAAGATTAGCACAAACCCATCAACGTTGAGTTTTCCTTCCTAATCCTCTCTGGACTTATGACCCTGAAAACATCTCAGGTCAACTTGACCCCGACTTTCTCTAGTCAGCGTGACTTCAGTCATGTTCTCCAGTCATTAATATGCAATATATGAAATTAAATATCTTGCAGGAGAGGTGGTAGGATACAGTAACAAGGCGGCCAACTGAGTCTCTCACAAGAAGGAATACCATAGCCTGGGAGCTGACAACAAGAACACTCTATCTCATGTCCTTACCAAATGAGCCTGGGATTGTGGATTGTATTCTCTGACATCGGCATGTAGCTTCCCTGAGGCATCAGCTAGATACATTCAGCTTCTGAAAGGAGCACATGGCCAACATTCTGTAAGGATTTTCTTTTTGGTGTCTGCCTGTGTTTGGCTGAGTTCACACATGAACATGCTAATCACTCAGCAGCTGTGATATCAAGTCCATAGCAAGGCCAGAAACCAAATACTTTTGGAAAAAATAATCAGAACAAATCAGTCATAATGCTTTAAAATGCAGGCAGTTGACACTTTTATTTGCACGTTATTGAGTAGTGAGATATCAAAGCACGTGTGTATCTACACATCCATCCACTTTTAGTGAATATGGGCTCCATTTGTAGAGAACTGTAGGGGCTGTAAAATATTTTGTCTTGCAGTTATTCTCCCAATGCAGCAGGGAGCAATATGTTATTAGATGCAAATAATTTTAGAGGGCAGCTTTAGTGGGTACTTCCTATATGGTTTGGACTATATAACTGTTTTTTCCCCCTCAAGTTAATCTTTGTGCTGATGTAACACATTCCCATCTGTTTCTGAGAACACAGAGCAGAACTGACACAATAATGGGTGTGCAAGACTATGACTACGGGAGTGGGGGGACCCACGTTCCAATCTCCCCACTCAGCTCTGAAGCTCATGGTGAGTTTAGCATTTGGCTTATCCTATCTTGCAGGCCTGGTGCAAAGATAAACACAGGAGAGCATGGATGTTGCTGTGAGTTTCTTGGATGAAGGACATGCTGTGAATCAGATGCAAGCTCAGTGCACTGTAGTTTTGTGTTTTTTCTTTGACATCTTGTTTTATGCTGAAAAGCAGCCTTTGAGACAGCAATTGAGAGTGGGTCCATGTGTCAGCTTTCAAAAGCACACTCTTCATATGCATGGCACTGCAAACATAGCCATCACTCCATATAATACCATTTCACAGCAGTGGGCCATGACATTGCAAATATGTTCAATGGCTCAGATACACACACATTCTCTCTCTCTCACACAAACACACTAACTAGGTTTGCATTTTCCAATTCAGGCAACTTGCTAACGGGATGATATTATGGTTTGGCTAGTAAAATTCTACTGATGCATTTCAGAATGCACAATAGTGACTTTTAAAAAGTAGCACTCCTCCTCTTTTCCCAGATGCTTACGTGTGAAGGATGAAAACAGCTTCTGGGTGTACACTCACACAACAGAGAAACTGGAGGGGGGGGGAGTGTTTAACCCTTTCCTTCCCAACATTTTTCTATTCCAAGATTCCTCCTAATTCTTCCACTCCATAGAGCATTACATCTCTTAAATAATAATTATACAATATATTCATTAATGAAGTAATAGAAGGAAAATTAGGAGCAAGAACACTCGTGCAAAAAGGCTGTTTACTTCCCATCATTTCTTTGATTCTGATCATCTGGAGGTTCTTCTTTAAAGCGGGCTACACACATTAGGCTGTGTGTAGCAGACCCTCAGAAATGACCTTGGGTAGGTTTACTTTCTGTGTCCTTTCCTCGCTGGTCCCTTGAGATGAGCAAGTATCTGCAAGGCATGCTGTGGAGGTCTGGACCTTCAAAACAAACAAACAAAAAATATGGTTTTCCATGGTCTCCGGTAAAATAGTTGTAACTTTTAAAGGTGTTGCTTTGGACACATGGAACCTTGCATAAACATCAAGAATCTTTATTATTTCCCTCCTCAAAGCTCTCTTTTCATTTAATGCAACTGCCAAAGGCAACACCTCTTCAAATGATTGTTCCTTGATATATTTACAGTCCTTGGGCCTCCAGCTTTCCAGGCCATTGTGTTCAAACAGACGGTACATTTCTGTATGTCAGGCTTGTAAAAGCTGGAGTTCGTTCTGAGGGAAAAAGCCGAATACGCCACAGCTGAACTGCTGACTGAGTGACAGAAAGTATTTGCTGCTTTCTCTCTGTGTGGACCTTTTCTTTTCCTCTTTTAAAATAACAACAACAACAACAACAATTATTATTTTGGGTTGGCAGTCTGTGCTATTTTCAAAATGTTGGAAAGGAGCTACAAACATGAATTACTGAACAATTGCTCTGTGAAACTTTTAACAGTTTGTTTGATAACAGTTTGTTCCCCGATGGTGCAATTGCTTTGTGGTTGAAGGAAATTATTCTTTTGGTTCTCGCTTAACATTATTGTGTGGGAAAAGTAAAATTCGGTTTTGATTGTATCTGCCCGAGAGGGTAACCTTCTGAGTTTTGGAATTAATAAAATCAAGGCACAGTTTTAATATAAAAACTTTGGGTATATGTATTTAAAGAAGTACATCTCTGAAGCAGATTGACGTAAATTAAACCACTTTTTAAGACAACATTTTAATTTCTTTTTTTCAGTGTAGAGGTATCCACGTAATTAATATTGAGTTCATTAGTTACTTGGGAAGTAAATTGTATGATATCAAATGGAATAAAATTAATAAGAAGCACTGATGAAGTGAGACAAATCAGACAAGCAGAAGTTTTTTTAAAAAATCAAAAGCTTTTTTTATTTCATACAACTTTTCTTAACACATAGTCAAATCAGAATTCAAAGAAATAGCACATTTTTGTATATTGATGTGTCCCTAGGTACTTGTATAACCAGATCACCCAATGATCACCTGCCAGATTTATTCTCAGCAAGACTGCCATTGCTTTTTTTCTTTGAAGGCTGAGAAAATGTGACTTGCCCAAGATCACAGTGCTGTTACAGTTGCAAGTGCTGCTAACAGGTGAATGTGGGGCCATTGATGAGTTTGCATCACTTTCAGGATTGTGTGTAAGCACTGCATGTGTAAGCACCTCTACGTAGGGTCATGTCATGGGTCCCTGCTGTTGTGACTACGTTGTGGCTACTGTGCGCGTGGTCTGCTTAGGGATGTACTGTTGCATGATCTTGGCTGTAGCCTTGTGCATTTCCATGGTCAGCAGGTGTGTGAAATCTCCCTGAAAGATAATAGTAATGCGTTCTGTTGGAACGAACTATAACATGTGCCAGTTTTGTTTTGTTTTTTTACACCAAGTGAAATATTGGGCGTTCTTAAGCTCTTACTTAGAGATTTAAGAAGTGGCATTTTTTTGGGGGGGGGGGGACATCCCTGAGAATCCTGCAGCCAGCATGGCCTATGATTATTCTGGCTGAGCAATTCTAGGAGTTGTAATTCAAAAACATAGTTTTCCTTGGTTTTGTTTCTATCTCCCAGTTCTTCACTGTCCATGTACCATTGGTAGTAAAAAGAAGAACGTGAATTCATAGCAATATATGTTCCTCTGGATACAAGGCTACTATACCTTCCAGTTGGCCAGATTTTATCCAGATTCCAGGCAAGCCACCCAGTGCCTATTTGGACCACCATCTGACCTAGATTTAAACCTTGCATTATTAAAAAAAAAAAGGTTCTAGTCCTTGTAGGAACCAAGTTATGGAGCAAAATGTGGGGGTACTTTTAAGTCAAATTATTCTGCCCCCTCAAAAGCCCCTGCCTTTCAGGTGCAAAATTAGAATAATTTGCATAATATTCAACTAGGATGCCCCGATTTGAGGAAGTGGATATGGCAATCCCACCTAGGTAGTTCTTTCCTGCAGAAAAATTGTTCACCTCCCTCTGCTGTAGATCAGTGGGTCCCATAATTGAAATTTGCAGCTGTTGAGGGACATTCAAGAGCTGCTACTTGAACCAAGGTTTTTTTCCATCAAGAACTGGCATGCTTTTCCTCATGAAGAGGATGGCTGTGTGTCCCAGTTCACAAAGGACAGTCATCCATCTGAAGGCATTCTCTGCTGGATGGGTTATCTAATTCAAATCTGGTTTGAGGACAGAGAACCTCAGAAAGCAAGAGGGAGGAGTATCAAGAATTCTTAAGCAGAGAGCTGTGTGCCTCACCAAATGATAGGATGGAGCCATGGCAATTGAAGTGGAGTCATTGTGCTATTACTGTGTAGTGTGAAAGGGCCCCAGGGGTCTTGATGTTGTCGAAACTTATCAACTGGGCAGGAGTCTGAGCAGATATGCATATCACCAGCTCAGAGATCTTTGTCTCTCCCTTTAAATTGTAGCATTTTTCCTCAAAGTTTTCATCTGTACAATAATTATAAATGGGAACACACAAATGTTATGCCAATCTCTGTCCCTTCCCTCCATTTTACAGTGATGCATTTCCTCTTTTTTGGTAATGAGTTTGTGGCCTCCCCACTCCTAGATTAATGCTTGGAGAAAAGTTTGTGTTTTTGGACTACAACTCCCAAAAGTTTTGAGTTAGAAGAACTAGGAGAGTTTTGGTCAGAAAAGGGAACTTTTCCAAGCTTTGTCTTAGACCACACTGTCTCTTAATCTGGGTGTCTATCCAGAGTTAAATCTGACACCACCAGATTGTTTCTTCCTGTGATCTGAAGGTTCCGTATATATCTGGGAAATCAGAACATGCCTTTGTAGAGGCAAAAGGAAAGAGATAAGATGCCTTTCTTGTGATGCTTGACACACATTCTTTCTTGTAATCACAGCCCTAATGAAGGAAAATTACCTATTGGAAAAACAGAGTTTAAAAAATGAGGCCCAACACGTCTTCAAGCAAACTCGAAGACAAAAGGAAGTTCTTAACAATAGGTCACTGGAGATGCATTTCCGTCACATTTTTTGTAAAAAAAACCAACACCCTGAGCTACTGTCCAGTTGATGAGTGGTGGAGGCGAGCAAGTCCTCTTTGATGAGCCATCTCCTGCTTCCTGATATCGTGACCCCCTGAACACAAGCTGCAAGCTAAAATCAGCAGGCCTTCAGAAAGCCGCATACGTGAGACAGCTATCTCAGAGATGCCTCACTCTCAGGATATGGTTGAAATCCTGTTTGGAGTCAGGTTTACATCCTTGCTTCTGAAATAATATTTTCATACTGCCAAGGCCGATGGTAAGAAAGACACAGGCAGGTCTCTAAAATGTGTCAACAACTCCGCATTTTGATCAAGGAGCTTCGGAGGACTTGATCTGAAGAGATAATGAAGAACATGGCTCTCTACTTTTCCCTTGGAATTTTTTGGGGGGAGCAGAAGGGGGCACTCTAGGAGTGTTAGATTTTCTAGACTTAGTTTCAGATTGATTCCCCGAGTAACTGGGGGAATCTGTTATTCAATGGAGTTTTAGCAGTCTAGCAGGAGATGCTGATAATTCCCAAGTGGCTGATGACTCTTATCTTACTATGGAGGTTTAGGGCCCTATCACACTACACTGTTATAGCACTATTATTGCATTTAACTGCCATGGCAATATCACATGGAATCATGGGATTTGCAGCTTAGGGAGAGGCATTTAGAATTCTCAGCCAGCAATCTCTAGTGCCTCACCAAACTACAAGTCCCAGAATTCCACAGAATGATGTCATGGCAGTCAAAGTGGAATAATAATGCTATGACAGTGTAGTGTGATAGGGCCCTTAGTCTTAACTTTAAGGTTCTATCCAAGGTGCTGAACCCTGTCCATAAAAATAGGTTCAGCACCTTGGATGATTTCTGTAAAGTTTGGACTGAAATCCAGAGTGGATTCACGGCCCATGGCTTGTAGTGCATGAGATATAACAACTTTTGGTCTCAGCTCCGGTCCTAGGCTACCACAAGTCTGCTATATTTTGGAAATGAAGAAAAATGGGTTAGGCAAGGTTAGTCTGCCTATTGCAGCTCCTGAACCCCTCTGAAGAACTGGTTGGGCTCAATTGTCTCACAGGGGTAACATAAAAAATCAGGATTGAAACAGAAGGAAGCTCAAGGGATATTTTTGAGGTAGAGGTACAGATTAGAATTGTATCTATGGTGGAAAATGAGGGATACAAATTCTGAAGAACAGGCAAATGATACCTTGGTTCACTGTACCTGTAAGTTTCTAAAACTTACAGGCAAATTCGTATGCATGTTTGCACATATCGTAGCTGCATTGCAGAGTTATATAGGCTTGATGGGTACACCAGCATGGTGTTGTGGTTTGAGCATCAGACAATAACCCTGGAGACAGGGGTTCGATTCCCTGATTGGCCCTGGGTGTGTCACACACTTAGCCCCAGAAAAACCTGTGATAGGTTTGCCCTAGGTTCAGCATAAGTCAGAAGCAACTTGAAGGGACACAACAAACCACCTTAATCGTCATAGATCCATCCTAAACTATCCAGGGACTTACAGTTCAGTGAGCTACTGAATTTGTCTACTAGAGAGCTCTAATGCAAGCTCCTGAACTGTATTTCCCAAGCTACCCTGATTTAATCCTCAGGCTCTCTTCTCAGGATGACTTGAAACTGCAGTCGGGTAAAGTGCACTAGAGCTTTCTAGTGAAGAATTGTAAGTACTTCACTAAATTACAAATGCCAAGTGACCTTAAGATGAAGTCATGGCAGATAAAGTGGGTATCAGACTGGTACAGATGCACCCATAGGCCGAAGTCCCACCCAGTTCAGTGGAATTTACTTCAAAGAAAATATACAAAGCCCTGGATCTACAAACATTTACAAAAAGTGTATAAAAATCATGGAAGGAAATCGGGTGGGGGGAATCATCATTCTCATTATACATTCATACAGAAGACACCACTCAATCTGAACGACACACTTCTTGCCCAGTTTTGTGTAGTTTCATTCTCCTCTACCAACTCTAGTTCTTAAAAAAAAACCTTGATAAAGCCAGTAATTTAAGATACATGGGTTGATGCATTTGTGAATTTGTTTTTTTCCCCAGAAATGAAGTACTGCATTTGCTGGCATATAAGACTCACTTTTCCCCCCCTGAAAACTACTGTTTGAAAATGGGGTGCATCTTAAATACCAGTGTGTCTTATACACTGGCAAAAAGTATTTGCTGGCATATAAATATAGTGTGTCTTATACACCGGTTTATCTTATACGCTGGCAAATACCATGTCACTTGCAAGTCTGTTTGATGTTTACTTATGTTTTATTTATTAAAATATTTTTATCCTTCTCTATGTTTGAGGATTTCAGGGTGGTGAATAACATAATTGATCTGAACAGTTTTTAAAAAATTGAAATAATAAAAATAATTTATGGGCTAAAAGCATATTAAACCAGTTAACACTTCAAATGGGACAGTTTAAAAGCAGTTAAACCAATTTAAAACCAGTTGTGTTTCTCTCTGTGTTGTGTCTAATGGATTAGTGTAATGCACTCTATGCAGGACAAAAATCTTCAAGGACAAAAAGCCTCAATAGAAATGTCTTTGCCTGCTGATGGAAAGAGAGCACTAAATTCATGGATGTAATGGAAAGCAGCTGAAGAAATGGGTTTTCTAGATCAACTGATTCCAGATCAACTCACTTGGCAGCAATTATGCATCCAGAAAATCATGAATCACATGTTGAAATGGGGGCATTGCAATATGACAGAAGTACAACACAGTATATAATTGCCTCCAAATATTAAACACAGTACCACATGCTAGTGGGTGGATAGGAAATCTTAGGCCCTTTCTGCACGAGGAAGTTAAAACGGGCCAAGACATCCAACCACATCCTCCACCTTGGATCGGACTAGGTTCGGACTATTTACCTTAGTTCCTTAGTCCGATCCAAAACGCCCCCAAGTGGTCCTCCAGCGCGCTAAGTGAAGACCAGAAAAATCCGGTCTTTCAATCTTCTGGAGCACGCCATTGCGTTCCTGCTCACTTGTGCAGATGTGCAGGCTCGCAGCAATGCGAGCCTGTGATCAGTGGAGGGCGGGCTGTGGATGTGGTCAGCGTCAGCAGTTGGTCCGGACCCACGAAGAACAGGAAGCCGCCATTTTCAGCCTGAGCACTATGGATCTACAGACCTTGCACTGCTCCGATTTGCCCTGCAACTAACAGAGGAGCCCTGCAGAAGGGCTTAAGGGAAAATCCGCGTTGCTTCAAAGAGAGAAGAACCGGTAAGTAACGTCGCAGAGCGATTCACTTGCTTCATGCGGAAAGGGCCTTAGTTTCATGTGGCCTAAGAAGTCTTTGCTCTCACACCAATGCAGAACTGGAAATATGAAGGCGAAGGCAAAGTCAAAACAGAAAGAATTGGAAATTCTCAATACTTCTAGATACTTTTTCTACTTCTGATGAGACCTGGTTTTCCCAAGTGTCTACTTCCCTACGTTTTCTGCCTTCTTAGCTTTTCCACATTGGATCATAATATTCTGATTCTCCTGTGTGCTGCTGATGCCATTGCAAATTACAGAGAGTATGATGAAGGAGACGGTATAATTTTGTTCAGGCTCAATCTTTCGATAGTCCGTTGGCTCTCCTCAGCTTGGCAGAACAAGAAATATTTCCAGGCCAAGTGTGAATCTTTTGTCTGGGCAACTGTCTATGTGTTGGCCTTGACTGTCTGGCTCACTGCGTCATTGTTGCAGGACTTGCCAAAATATTTTGTTTCCTGAGCCTGCTTGGAACTTTGCCCCTACTGGTTTTGGACCATGTGCCTGCTTCTGGGCCATGTGGATAGACAGCTAACTAGTGATGCCATCAGTGCATGACTTTGAGATGGAAGTTCAGGGATGTATCTACAGAGGGTACTCAAAGCAACAGGGCTGGCTTATCACTTTATAAAGTAAAGGGAGATACATGTATTACTCTCTACAGAACCTCTCTGGAAGTCCAGAATCAGTTCCCAGGGTTCCTGGACATGACAGCTTGAAGCCTGACTCACCTCCCTGAAAACTGATGCTTGTGTAACTGACCATAGTCCAGCACTGAGCACCATGCTTTTTCAATTATTATTTTCAGACTTTAGAAATCAATGAAAGCCGGTGTCGTATAGTGGCTAGAGTGTTGGACTATGAGACTAGGGTTCAAATCTCTGCTAGCCATGAAAACCCAGTGGCTGACCATGGGCAAGATCATGGGCCTAAGGCAATGGTGAACCTCCTGTGAATAAATGATGCCAAAAAACCCCTTTATGATAGTTTCACCTTGGGGCTACCAGAAGTCAGAATGATTTGAAGGCACACAACAGTAATGCTACTATAACCAACAAAGGATGAGATGATAATGGTAATGCATGTCTACACAAAAGCAAGCCTTATTGAATATATTTGACCCTCTACATTCACTAGGGTTAGGGGCACAAGACCCTTGCAAAAGTGAAAAATGTGCAAATATCAAAATTTGTGTGTTTGTGGGAAGGGGGCTGAGGCGTGGGTGGGGAGAGTGGGCACCCAGGGCCCAAACCAGGGAAAGGAGATAGTTGGCATGGTGGTCCTGTACTTCCTCTCTCTTGCCCATTTCCTTCCTTGGGTATATGGAGAGCTTTGGGAGAAGGCTTGTGGTCTTGAATCAGGCTTTGGGCTGTCCTTGGCTGGCCAGGCAGTGGTTGGTGGAGGAGAAGGAGGACTGAAGGGAGGTTTTTAAAGAGCTGGGCAGCCTGACTGGAGCCACCAAGAGAGAAAGTTCCCCCACAAAATTAGTACCTGAGGTGGAGGGGCAAGTGTTGGAGAAACTCACAAATAATCAAATCTGTGCAAATGTGGAGGGCTGACTGTATAGCAAGATTTAAATCTAACATATTCCAATCAGGGTTCCAAGGTTTTCTAGGATGGGATACAGATAAAGAAAGAGTTGGAGAAATTGAGCAAGAGGTGAGAAGAAGAAAGACGAGGAGTGTAGCTAGGAAAAGATGGGGAGCGGTACATAGACAAAGCCAAGGACAAAGAGAGAGGGATAGGGAAGGAGTGAGAAAACAACTGTAGTCAAGTAAATTGGCGAGGGGAGAGGAGGAGCAAAGATAAAGGACAAGAGGGAGAGGGATTAGAGAAGAAAGGAGAAAACAAGTGCAACTAGAAAATGTAAGGAGAAGAAAAAGTGAGAGGGGAAGGAAAAGACATTTGGCTAGGAGAGTTAATAGGGGAGAGGAGAAGAAGAAAATGGATGTGTGTGTATGAGAGAGAGAGAAAGAGAGGTGGAGGAAAAGGAGAAGACATTTAGGCAGGAGATGAGATGAAAGAAGAAGAAAAATGACAAGAAGGAGAGAAAGAGAATGACTAGGAAATGAAGGAGAAGATAAACGTGAGTAGAAGTTGCAAAGGGAAGAACAAGAACAAGAGAACAGAGCCCATTTCCGCATGGGGTATTTGAAACGGTGCAGTCTGTCCTCCAAGGAGGCTGTCTGCACCTGGGAGTGGACTGGGTCCGGACTATTTAACGTAGATCCGCACCTCAGACTGCTCTGGAATGACCCCAAGTGGTCGTCCAGCGTGCTTTTGAAAAACCTGTTTCTTTCGGTTTTTCAAAAGCATAGAGCACGCCAGTGCGAGCCTGCTCCCTTGTGCAGATTTGCAGGCTCGCACCAATGCGAGCCTGCGATCTGCCAGGGGTGGGCTTTAGGCTGGCAAGCTTCAGCGGTTGGTTGAGACCCTCAACCAACCGGAAGCCGCCATTTTTGACACCGGAGCAGTGCAGAGCGATGAGCATGCACTGCTCCGGAGCAGCCTGAACCAGACCGGGGAGCCATAAGACCCGGTAAGTAGTGGCATGGGGTGATTCCCTTGCCCTGTGCGGAAATGGCCAGAGAGAGAAAGAGAGAGAGGTAACTGGGGGTTATGGAGCTGGGAGAAGAAAAGAGAGGACAAGAAAGAAAAGGAGAGAAAAGTGAAATTAAGAATTAAAAGAGAAGGGAGAAGAAGAAAGACTTTCACCTAGTATTTTAATTTTTTTCCAGTAGTGGGGTAACCCATATGTGCTTAAGAGTAATGGAGGAAATTGCACAGAAGCTTTCAGTTTAGGGTAGGTTGAGGAAAAGTGGCGACAGAATAGGAAATATGTCATTAAGATGAAAAGCAGAAATCCTGTAGCACGGTGTTCAGTGGTCCTAAAGGCAGTGAAGAGTGAAGCAGCTCAGTACTTGCTTGTTCTGACTCCTCCCTCCACTGGGTCCTGGTGCCAACTGTGGTTTGAGAGACTTTGAGAGTTGGGAGAATGGAGAGAGGAAGAAGAGGTACTGGCAATGTGAATCTATGGAGAGTGTACAGCAGCTGCTCTGTATACAAAATATTTTCACGGTAGTCCCTTCATCCTGAGATTTGTCTCTTCATCTGGAGGTCTAGAAGACAGGGACCAAGTCATCACATCCACAAACCCTAGTCACTTCTGATGGCTTGGTCCAAGTAAGAGATCTCACCTGAAAGTGGTGGGATGTGGCGCTTTGCCTGTACTTAGACCATGGTCTACTCTACTGCCAATGGGTTTCCAGGATCTCAAGATGTCTTTCACATCACCTGCGACTTCATCATGTAAACCAGTAGTTAAATCATCAGCTTCTCGAATGCAAAACATGTGCTACAAAAGCCCATACACTAGTATGTGGAAGCAAGTGGGGTTTTTTGCAATACCCAAATCCCAGAACATTTTGTAGTTTTAATCAAAAAGTTATTTGGTAAGCATTTATTTATTTTTTATGTATTTTAGTATTATTTAGAAACACTAATAGCAACTTAACTTTTTTTTTTAAAAAAAATTGGTATAATATTGATTGTGCTTATATGGCTTTTGAACTAACTGAAATTTGGAATTGCCCTCAAAGACATTCCTTTGTGGGACATATTCTTTTAATCTAATCTGGCTATGGCTAGAGAACATATGTAACTGTGGCAAAGTGCAAAATTATTTGGAAACCATGCAAAATGTCTCATAATTTAATTTGAAAGGGACAGCTGGAACTGATGTGAAATTTATTTATTTATTTATTGTTTTTTAAAAAGCTGTTGATGCATTCTGAATGTGGCCGCATTTCCAAATGAGCCGTGCAGAATTCTTTTACGAGAATCGTGCAGAATATTCATGTGTATTTCAGAGGCCGTTTAGGAGCTACTTGTAGCGAGGAGGACTGAGGGGCTGCTGTGTGCTAGCTTAAATTTAAAAAAAGGCCTAGGGGAGAGTAAATGGTTGGACTAGAGAAGATGGAAAGTGTTGATTAGCTGAAACGAGACTGTGCATTACTCAGATATAATTATGTTTGCAATACATCACAGTGATGCGGGTGAGATTTATGCCTTTCGATTTTAAGCCTATGTACCTGGTAGCATATGGTTCTACAGAAACGGTTTTGATTCAGTGCCTATAGTAGCATATGGCATTAAAAAAAACAAAAAACACCCATTCCTGAAGTCAAATTGAAAGTACAGGCCAGCTGTCATCCCCCTAGGACCTTCCTTCTACTGCCAGCCAGCCGGCCTAGAATCTGAATTGGTGTCACTGCTTCACTCATCATGAAGAGTTTACATTTGGTTTGGGACTCTGGCGCGTTAGGTTATGGATGTAAAAGTCAGAAGAGATATGGCCTCTGTAATGTCTGCGGAGATTCTTGTGTCGATAAGGTCAGCAGCAAGTTAATAGATTTTTATCTTCTCATCACATGAACTTAATATAGTGCAACTGTGCAAAGGGAAACACACCCACCCAAGCCCCCTGCCATTTCTACCTCTGCCATTCTTTACTGATACAGAGGGGGAGTGCTTGTTACTATTTTTTTGTTGTTGTTAAAAAAAAAATTTTTTTAGAGGAATTTTTTTGCAGCTAAAAGCAGGGAGGAAGGAAAAAGGAATCTTGTGGCACCTTTAAGATTACCCAATTTATTTCAAGCATAAACTTACACAGGCTACCCTTGTGGATACAAGCAGTGTAATAAAGAAGAAATAACATGGAAATATGTGGCATCTTGCATTTGAAAAAATGGGCTGTAGTCCAAGAAAGTTTACATTTGAAATAAATGGTTCAGTCCTAGAGGTGCCATGACACTCCTTTTCCCTTCCTCCTTTCTTGTTATATTGAAACTGACTAATGTAGTTATCTCATGGAATGTGGTTATCTCTTTGAAATTTACAATTATGTGGTTATCTCTTTGAAATTTACAACTGAAGTAAAATATAGGCATAACTATGGATAAACCCAAAGAGGCCTTTAGGCTCAGGAAATATCTAATTAGCCAGTGTTGGAACCTGCTCAGACTCCAAAATCTTTGTGGGGAGGTCTTCTTGATCCCACCATCCCACCATGTTTGGTAGGAACATGGGGAAAGGCCTTCTCTGTGGTTGCATCCAGATTCTGGGATTCCTTTCCTAGGGAGGCTGGAGCAGCTCCTTCTTTGCTGCGTCTTTATCAGCAGGTGAAGATCTTTTTATTCCAGCAGGCTTTTGAGAATTGATTGTTTTACTAGAAAAAACCTTGTTTAGTATGTTGCACTGCTTTTCTGGTTTCATTTTTGTTGATATTTATTCATAACTCTTTATATGTTATGTACATATATTTTCATTTGTGATTTTCTCTGTTTTGGAAGCTGCCCAGAGTTTCACTTTGAGAAAAAGTCAGAGTATAAGTAAAGGAATAGATGGATGGATGGCGCAAGCAAGATGATTGCATTTATATTTATGAGCACCACATCATCCAGGTGTGACTGTTTACCTTTATCTACAGTATTTAACAATAAGCATAGGAAGATTTTCTTCCTTTCATCTTGAAATTGCCCACTTAGTGTCATGTTTTGGAGAAACTGGCAGCATTCCCTTTGTTTTCTTTAGATGGATCTAAAGAAAGTTAAGAATGTAGTCTTTTCAGATTTCAATCTGATGTGGGGATAAAATTTTTGGCATTGTGTAATGGCCCACTATGAAAGGTTTACTAGTCTTGGGCTTACAGGGCACAGTCAGAAAAGGAAAGGTTAAAGTGGGCCCACTATTCTTGTTGGTTCAAGACACTGCATGAGCAAAGGAATCATTGTTCTAGTTTACTCAGAGGTTTTTACATTAATGGCCAACCTACCATTGATGAAGTTACAACTTGAGTTCTTTACAAATGCAAATTAGGTTTTTGTTTGTTTGTTGTTTGGAACGGGCGCAGCATGATTCACTTTTTAGAAATGGAAGCTTGCAGGGAGAATGCATTATATTTATCAGCATTTTTCCTTACCTGCTTTTGTGTACATGAAAGCTGAACCATACGTGAAAGCTGAACTAGGAACTGTGCTGATTTCATAGTACCAATTATACCATGTCACTTGGCTTTTAAAGAAGGCCGAGGATGAAACCAATAAAATCCACAATTGCATTAATAAAAATGACATAATAAAGGAGAAAGTGATATTAGTATTATAGAATGCTGAATAGATATGCATGATTTTGAATAAACATGTGATCACGTTTGTTGCCTTTACAATAGAAAGATCAATCAGAATAAATAGCTGCAATTCATTGCTTGATCAATTTATCCTCTGCTTTTGTGGTAGCATAAAGTGTTGTCAGGGAATCAAAATGTATCTAATGAATGTGAATTCTGCTATAAGAAATCAAATATTTTGGCTGGCATCGTTTTAGTGAATTATGATGGTGTAAGTTGGACTTATGCTAATGCATTGCAGCTCACTTTTGTGGTCATCGTGTAGGCTGGAATTCTGTTCCATCCACTCTCTTTGCTGATGGGTCATGAAAATCTCCCCTGGTGGTGGCTGGTGGTTTCCATGCCAGGGAAATGGTGAATCCATTCTGCATGT
Organism: Cyclura pinguis; assembly: GCA_030412105.1. Taxonomy (NCBI): domain Eukaryota; kingdom Metazoa; phylum Chordata; class Lepidosauria; order Squamata; family Iguanidae; genus Cyclura; species Cyclura pinguis. The sequence goes on from CM059601.1 coordinate 21,969,917, forward strand.
TAACCTTAATTTTAAAGGAGCCATCCAAGGTGCTGAACCTTATCAGCAAAATAAATCGAGCTTAGTCTTCTTCAGTCTCAAAAGGTCTACCTCCACTCTTATACTGCAGTTCTCTGTCTAGACACTGAGTACATCTTCTCAGCTGTGAGTTCTAGAAGCTCATTTTTTATTTTGAATATGAGATGTTCTTGGGATGTAAGATCCTGTGGCAAGCGTTCTGTATCTTCTCTGCACATTCATGGATTGACAGCATGTACACAGCCCTTATAAGTATTCTTTCGATCTTGCTTGTAATAAATCCTATATACAAAACTTGAAACATCTGTGAACTGATCTCTTAGAACCTCTAGCCAAATGAAATGGTAGCTTTCTAGGAGAAAATTCCTGCTTTTCTCCTTTCTAAAGCAAAACAAGGAGAGAATTTCAAGAAATGCAAGTCTGTTTAGTTAAGCAGTGCCAAGGAAATGATGTTGCGATGTTGCCCTTTGTAAAAGAGAAGCATGACCAGAGGCTTGGTGCTATAAAAATATAAGTATTGATGTTTGTTTCCTCTTGAACTCACATGCATGAAGAGACTGAGGCCCCAGGTGAGAGTTGGCACATTTCACCGAAAACACTGACACACAGGGTGACAATTCTGATGAATGGAAAGGAAACTAGCTAGCGGGAGAAAGGAAGGGCGAGGAGCCTGGAAGAAGCATGAAGTGTGTATGTATGTGCATTTGGGAACAATGAGAATGGGAAAGTGAGCTTTGAGGACAGAAAGAGCATTTGACTATTAAAACCTACCAGTGGATCATCTTTAATTTCAAGCCTGTGTGCTGATTAAATATTTTAGCTGTTCAGTTATCTGGCCTTTAATCAGTTGAGTATGTTTAAATTAAAATGGCTTTTATTACATCTGTAGTACCTGTATCTTTCAAAAGATCACTGAGAAAATATAACATTTTTCATAAACAAATGCTACTACTCACGGGCCATTTAAAAGGATTTCCTTTATCATTCTTAGTTTTATGCTGTAGCCCAAAGAGCTGAAAACAAACAAGCATGTCTTTCTGTATCAATTTTTTAAAAGAAAAATTTTCCCACATAATTAACTGAAATTTTGCTTGACTAATCTAAATTGCACACAGTTTATAATTCTATTGAATACATGAAGAAGATCTTAAGTTTGGCCTTTTTATGTGGGTAGCCAGGACAAGCAACATTTTAAACATTACGCAGTATCCATCTTGTGTTTGCAGCTGACCTCTGTCTACATAACAACTTGCATCCAGTCTTGGTTCCCTGATGTATATGCTTGCTTGGACAGATGCACAAGTTTGTAACATATGCTTATTGCATTCATTCTGGGTTAGGCCATTTTTTATAGGTTTGAAAATTTTCTAGGCTTGGCAAAATTACTTTTTGGACTACAAATTCCTGAATCCCCCAATAAGCCTGGCTGACACATAATAGTGGCCATACTGGCTGGTGGATTATGGGAGTTGCAATGAAAAAGTAATTTTGCACATACCTAGCTAAGTAACAGGCTACGAAACTGTGTTAGTGAATTGCAAAGATGCATAAGAGGATACTGGCAAGGGTGTCCTTATGTACACTAGACTCTATCAATATGCATTGGCACAAGCAGTCACTTTGCTGGCTCCCTTGCATAGTACCTAACAGCAGCTTCTTACTGGAAACAGACACTATGGAACTGCCCAATTCTAGTTCCTGCAGATGTAAGTCCCAATAACAATGCCACTGAGCCTATTGCTCTTTCCTCCTTCCAGATGTGGACAACCTTCCTAAGATCTGCATCTTCTTCTCCCCCTCCTTTTCTGCCACATTTGTTGCTCTCTTCCTTGGGCTGGGTGGGAAAACAATTCTCTTGCCATTTCTTTCTTTTATAGCAGATTGTTGTTAGCTCCCTCTGTGGTCTGCAGTAGACACAAATATCCAACCAAGGCTAGCCCTGTTGTTAGGCAGAGAGAGACAGTTTCTTCATTGGGTAGGGCTGCCAGATTGGAAACTCCTGTGATAACTGAAGCCCCTGTCAGAGCTGCTGCTGACGAGCAGCAGCTGTTGGTCCCTGTTGCCCTGGCTGGAGATGAGTCCTGCAGCTCAAGAGCGCTGCCTGCTGCCATGGACCAAGCAGGTGCGGCCGTCCCTCTGCCTGCTCCTTTAGGGCAACAGGGATCCGATTCTGAAGATGCTTTGGAGCCTGTGCCAATCAGCCCACAAACAAGGTGGAGACTCAAGAGAGCTGAGCAAAGGGAGGTTTCCTTGATTAAGTTCAAGAAGCAGTGACTGGCGACACCTGTGCCTTGGGCTATATAACTGCCTACCTGGAAGCTTTCCTTTGCTTGTGGCAAACTTTCTACAAGCCTTCTCCTTGTTTCCAGCACCCAGCTCCAGATACCTTGGATTGATCTCCTGATCCCTGGATTTTGGACTCTGACTATGGCTTTCGCTTGTTGCTCAGGCTTAGCACCTGGCTCCTGTTACCTTGGATTGATCTCTTGGCTCTTGACCCCTGGCTTTTGGAACTCTGACTATGGCTTTCGCTTGTCACTCTGGCTTAGGTAAATGGTCTTCCTCTGAGTAAGTGCTTGCTTGACTCCTCCCTGCAGGACTCTGCTAGCTCTCCCACTTCCTCCTCTGGGCTGGCTTGTTGCCTGGGTCTCTGACATTGACAGCTCCTTTACCTTCAATGGTTGTATAATAGAGGGGATTTCAGTAGTGTTGCTTATGACACAACTGGATAACAAGCAACACTAGCTGAAATTACCTCTTCTATACCACTATTAAATGCACAGGAGCACTCTCCAGTTTTCACTCTGGCAACTCTATATTGGCTATGCTGGCAGGGGAATTCTGAGAGTTGTAGTCTAAAGAAAACTACTTCCCAAGTTCAGCTCAAAGTTGAGGCAGCCTGCACTGAAGCAAGATGTAACTGCCAATATGGCCAACTTCTGTACATAGAACTGGGGGAAGGTGCCATTTTGTCCTTTGCCTCAGGTGGCAAAACATCTTTGGGGCAGCTCTGTGTCTGATACATGGTCTTGAGGAGATCTCAGAGCTTTTGTTTCCTCTCCTAGCTCTCAGCCTGCTGCTGATCAGACACAGTCCATGATTTGCAGCAATCTGTTCTTGGCACATTTCAGATCCAGCCCTGAAATCCATCTACCATCTCTTGTCATCAGTAAAAATCCATGAAAGGGACACTGTTGGGTCAGGCTGACTGGTAGGCCTCAGTGATCAAACGTGTCACACCTGTCTTGGCCACTAGTGCAGGTGTTCTAGGTCAGCTCTCGCTGTGGTTATCAATCGCTGACAGTTGACAGTTTAATTTTACACCACAAGTACCTCATTACTTGTGTAGGCACTTGAAGAACATGTGGGCACTGGATTGGATCAGTGATCAATGACAAAGGTTGCAGAGGGTGCAAGTGGTAGCTGTAAAAGTGAAGGTCTCCGTGCATGAGTTGGCAGTGGTAGGGATACATGACAAGGGGAGTTTAACTGACAAACAGTCTGTCAGGTCGAAAGGAATGGAGATTTGCCAGAGAGCTGGCTGCACATTATAAAATACAATTTGTGTTTTCAAAGGAAGACGGAAGAAAAGGGCCCAGCATTTGTGATGCGGTGGGGGCAGTTTTAAGTGGAATGTATGTAGGGATCTGGTTCTTTTTTTAAAAAAATAAAAAGAACTCAGTTGCAATCATTCATTTTATATGAGACACCCAGATGCTGAAAAAAAAAGGCTTTGTTTTAATCAAAGGCAGGGTGCCATTTTATATGAAGAAGATACAGGTGTTCTAAGAGAGCACAGTTTTAAGGAAGAACTAGTTGTTACAAAACACAGGTCTGCCTCCAAAAATGGCAGTCCTGTGTCATGCTTTCCTTTTCCCCACATGTAACTTCTACTTCTGCTTATCCCCATGCCCTGAGATTATTATGCTGAGTGGCCCTAGCAGCAGCAGCAAAGGGTATAGATATGTGGGAGTAATAGCTCAAATTAGGACTGAATTACAGTTAGATTCCCATCCCACTCTCATTTTGCATGATGTGTATATTAATCAGATTTAGATTTGTAATCTGCCCTGTCCAAAAGGCTTTGGTGGAGTTGGTATTGTTCGCTTTGTATTAAAAAAAGGAAAAGAGTCATGGAGTCATGTCCCAGAAACTGCTCAAAGGCTGAAGGTATCTTCAAAAGCAAGAGATCCTGCACTAGAGGCTACAATGTATGACTTTACAATGATGTCACTGTGTGTCTGATACAGTATACAACCCTTGTAGTGATTTCTGATGATGTACATCAGGGCATGGGGTGCTGTTGTGCTATAGGACCCACAGTGCAATGGGACAAAGAGCATCATGGGACCCATAGTGCAATGGGAGCATTGCAAAACAGGATGATTGCGCAGTGACCATGCCACTCACTTCACCTGCGCATTGGTCCCAATGATGGTGTTCTGTCTCCCCTCTCTTCCTGAGAATACATACATTGTGCAACAGTGCCATTCAACTTTATGCGACTGGAAGTCAGTTTATGATGACACAACCAAGCCAGTGTGGCGTAATGGTTTGAGCATTGGAGTATAACTTGGAGACCAGGTTTTGAATCCCTACTCAGTCATAGATACCCAGCTAGCATTTTCTGGCCCAAAACCATGCTTCCCCTGTGTCTCTGAACTGAACATTCTTGCCCCTAATTTTCAGGGGGGGGGGCATCTGCCCTGATGAATAAAAGGTAATGCGGGAAAGGAGAAGCCCACTTTAACCAAGCACCCTATTGCCCCAAAGGTCTTTAGTTGGAGGCTGCAATATTTTCTCCCTCCCTCCAATCTTTCTCGGAGGGCAAGCCAATGAGGGAAGGGAAAAGAATCCTGGTAAAAATCAGCTGGAATGTGGGGGGGGGGGAGGTGAAGCCCACCCCACACCAAGGGTTCTGTTCTTTTAAGGGGCAATGTCAGTGGTGAATTCCTCTGCCAATTTTTCAGTGTTTCCCACCACCCATTCAAGTGAATAAGGAATTGCCTCATTCACTTGCATGGTGAGGAAACAGCCCACCCTACTGAAAAATGTCTGGGGAGAGTCTGTTGCTCTGTTAAGTCCAAAATCTGAAAATGACCAAATGGCACACTACCAGACAATGAATGAATTTCCCGTGCTTGGTTCAGAAAATATTACATGGTAGTCCAAGTAGCACAGTATTGCATTTCCAGCTCTCCCATTATTTTCCAGTGTTTGTCCATCCTTTCATACACTCATAAAACCCGTTAAGGAAAAAGCTAAAATAACTCTGTATCATCCTTTGACTGTAGGCACTAGAAGATGTTTACATGGAAATACCAGAGCTCAGAAAAGGAACTCCGTTGAACTACAGCTCCCAGAATCCACTCCAAAAGCCATGCTGACTGGGTTATTCTGGGAATTGCAGTGCAAAAATCTAGCCAGGAAAAGTCTGTGCCAAGTTCATTTTAAGGTTACCTTAAGTTGAAAATGATTTGACAACAACAACAGCCTATACTCCACAGTTATAGCAAATTTAGCCAGAGTGACTCCATCCACCGTGACTCCATCCCAGTTTGGGATCTATAGTTGGTTGAAATACTTAAAATTCTCCACTGGAGAACCCTAGTGTCTGTCTACATTGAATTCACATTATCTCATGAAACCACATATCCCAGGATTCTATAAAATGGAGCCATGACTTTTAAAGTCCTGTCAAAGTGCTATAACTGTGTAGTGTGGATAAATAGAGAGGTCTCCTCATCATCTGCTACTTCTTTCTTTCTTTCTTGTACCCAGGATTGAACATGGGATTTTCTAGATTGCAAAGCATGCCATTTTACAACTGAACTATGACCCATTCTTGTGCTATTTGTCAAAGGGGGTAGAAGCAACTCTAATGTAATTGCATATAGTTTTAGATCGAAAGTCAGGCTAGAAATCACATAAACTGCCCAATAAATTGTTCAAAGAACCCTATTGACTTTGCTGCTGCTGTTACTTGTGGACTACAGTGACCTTGGTACAAAAGAGATGTTACATGCTCTTGTGCATCTTTTTTGGGATGTCCAAAGCCATTTTGCTGCTGTTGTTTGCATATGTAGCAATTGCCTCATAGTAAGGCAGGCCTTGTTAAGTGTGTGGCTTAAATCTTCTTTTATTCTTGACTACAGTAGACTCATTGAATGCATTAGATCTTTCTAGGTGTTGATTCATCAGTCAACAATTGATTGAATAGGTCTACCCTAATTAGGACTAACCAACAGGTTACCAGCCATTGTGTGCTGGGTTATCCTATTTCAAGGTGGAAAGTTTCTCTAGATTAGTTAATAGCAGCCATTCACTTATGTGGAATATAAAGACTTGGTTTTATGTAGGTCAGAGACTGAACTATGGAGGAGGAGGCCTCCATTGCAAATGCTGTCACTGCCATGAACTTTAGGTATCTATAGGCAAGCCTCTTTTTCTCAGTCTCAGCCCTGTTCCACCACCACCACCAACATGGAGAGGACAGCACTGACATATCTTCCAGGGTTCTTGTAAAGCAGAAGTGGGGGATAGATGATCTTTCAGATGTTGGACTGCAGCTGCTTTCCTTGCATGACAAGCAACATCTGCTGAAATTCCTCCTTGACATAATTATTCTGGAACAAGAATTATATCCCTTATTTTTGGACACTCAATTGAGTTGGATACATGGGTGAGGGCATGGAAAATAGATATAAAATTTACACCAAGTTTGAATTTAAGGGAACATTTTTATAAAATGTTACATAGATGGTACATGACACCTGTAAGGTTGAAAAAAATAACAAAAAATGGGAATGGAAAATGTTGGAAGTGTGATGAAAAAGAGGGCTCCTTTTTTCATATGTGGTGGACTTGTAAGGTTGCAAAGAAATTTTGGAAGGAAATTCATGATGAAATGCAGAGAATGTATAATTTAAACTTTGAAATGAAACCAGAATTTTATTTGTTGAATATGTTAGGGCAACAAAGAAAAGTAAAATTTCACCAAAAACATTCCTATATGTTATAACTGCAGCAAGAATGACATATGCGCAACATTGGAAAGAAGGAAATTATATTGATATAAAAGAATGGAAATTAAAAGTTCTGGATATGGTAGAGATAGAAAGGTTGGCTTTTTCACTTAAAAATAAACCAATCCAGAACTTTGAAAGAGAATTGCAAGAAGTTTTGAATTGGATAAAGGAATGGGGAAAAGAAATAAAGAAAGAGTGTTGGTAATGATGGAAATGAAAATTAAGGATGTTATAAGTATAAGCTGAATGTAATAAGGTCAAAAGTAATAATGTAGAATAGAAAAAATGTATAAATGGGATGTAAACACAAACTCAACTGGAAAAATGATGTTCGGAAGCAGGGGGTGGGGTTATTTTGTGGAAAACTTGTGTGTGTGTGTGTGTGTGTGTGTGTGTGTGTAAAGAATTATATCCCTTATTTAACTGGGAACCCTACATGGAGAAGGGCTTCAGCAGATGATCTCAGATAAGACAGTGGTTAATATGTTAGCTGAAGCTTCCTTAAAGATTTGAGTCCTGGGCCATTTAAGGCCTTAACAGTATAATCTAGTACCTTGAACTGTGCTCAGAAGTGAACTGGTCATTGGTGACATTCTTTTAGAACTGGCAAGATGTGAGTCAAAAATCCAGTAGCCATGTTCTCTACTGACTGACACTTCCAGATCCTTGAACAATCATAAAGTGCCATGGCTTCCTATGCATGGTTACAAGATCAATTAAGTTTAATGCAGCTTATTCAAGGGTAAGTACACATGGGATTAAAATTGTATAACACAATTCTGTGTGTATTAACTCAGATGTCCCACTGTGGGCTGAGTAACTTCAAAGTAACTCTGCATAGGGTCACAGTCTTAAACTTTGAGTGAAAATTTGAGGGGGCACCTGTACCATTAATGGTAGTATGGAAGAGGAAATTTCAGCAGATGCTGCTTGTTACCTGGTGGCTGAAATCCAGTCTTCCACACAACCATTAAATGCACAGGAGCCCTCTCTAGTTTTCAGTCTGGCAACCCTATGGGGCATCTTAGAAGATGAGCTGTTTCACCTGTTACATTAGATTATTTTCCAACCTCTGTATGGTTGGCCTTTATTACAGTCTTATGCCTTTCTGAACATGGCTCATCATGAATGTGGTAGAACTGATTGTTTTAACTTACCATACAATTTGACTTAGCAGCTAGCATGGTCATTTTTTTTTTTACAACTGAAGTAACTTGGCTGTTACTCGAAATAAATGGAATTTTATGCTCATTATTCAAAGAGAAAGTGACTTATTTCTCTCTCCCTCTGTAGCATTCGTTTTTCACCCCTTCCACAAAATTTGGCCATTTCCACTCTGCAAATATATATCTCTTTCTCTCGCCTGGAGTCTCTGAGAACTTTATGGGTTTTGCACAAAGCAACCAAACTTATTAAAGGTAGTTGGAGGACAGGGGAAAATAACCCTTTACATTTCCAGTCTAAGAGTGTGTGTGCCCAGTTTGAACTCAGTGGGATTTAAATACATCCAAATAGCAAGCCCTTGAAAAATATGGTTTATGATGGAGATGCTGTGGGATTCTTAGTTGCAGTGAGGCTGTGGAGCTCTAGTATATTACCTATTCCAGTGTATTTCCCCCTGTATGAAGGGATGACATGTTAATCAATTAAGCCAGAGCAATTTATGCTTGCTAATGTTTGAAAATAGAGATGGCCAACTGGGCATTGCAAGAAGGTGTTTGTATGTCGTTGTGTGCCAGTGATATGTCAGCAACGGGTGTGAAATATATTCTTAAATATGTGTATTTCAATTTTCAAACATTGCGACTCTGTAATTGATGATCTATTAACTTCCATGTAGATTTGGCACCTACAGAGACTATTCACACTTCTTTAAAAGCAAAAGCAAAAGAGGTTCATTTGGGGAAAAAAAAATCCTACAAGGCTCTGATTACTTCAGAATCAGGGTATCAGGGAGAGGCATGGGCCCATCTCTGTCATGGTACTGGTAATGCTGTCTCCAGATGCAATGGTGGCTGGTGGCTCCCATCTCAGTGGGTTGAGTCTGCTTCAAGTGTTCGCCCATACTTTAGAGGAGCTATCCAAAGTGCTGAACTTCATCCCCCAAAGATATTTAGCACAGGGGTGAGCAAAGCATAGACCATGGGCCTAACGCAGGGCCACTTTTGTTCTCACAATTGTTGTTGCTTTTTTTTTTTTTGCCTCAGAATGCCTTCAGTTGCTCCCTAGCCTTCCACAGTTTCCCATCCTGGTTTAGCATCTTACATGGCTTCTTTAAAGTTTGCATTAAAACATGCAGTGGATTTACTGGCCCACTGACATAGAAGCCATGACTGCCTAGATGTTTCAATGTGATACCTACACCAAGGGCCAGCTCTAGATATTTTCAGTAACAGAGACGAAACACAAGACACCCCATTCCACATATACAAGTAAAGTGGACTGGCAATTAAATATCTCTTAAACTCTGGCAAAGCAACAATGTTTTCCATTGGGACTGAGAGCAGCAAGCTAGCTTGGGGGTGTGGAGGAAAAAAGAAAGCCATTTTTTAATTTCACCCAATGTGAAATCCATGGAAGTAGAAAATTATTACTGTAGGGAATAGTTTGGGCCAGAAAGCTTTTCCTGGTGTGTAGTTTTCTGTTTGCAAAGAATTGTATTTATGTGCTGAAATAGTACCTCCCACCTGTAATCTGAAGTCATTCTTCTTTTCAGTATTTTACAACCTCTTTCTTCTACGTGCATAGATCAGGCCAAGGAGACACAGGACACAAACAGTGCTTGGCCCTTTGACATCTGAATTACTCTACTGAGCCCATATAGTATAGTGGTGTAGCAGGCAACAGGATTAGTTGGGACTAAGGAAGTCCTTAGTTCACTTCTCATGCCTACCGCAACTTCATAGAGTAAGCAAGCCACCAACTCAGCTTACTCTACTTAAAAAAGAAATGTGGGGCCAGTATGGTATAATTATTTGAGTGCTGGACTAGGACTTCAGAAAACCAGGGATTGAAACCTCATTCAGTGATAGAAACCCACTGGGTGACCTTGAGCAAATCACACTAGGTGATGGAAAACTTCCTTTGAAAAAAAATCTTGCCAAGAAAACCCTGTGATAGAATCTCCATAAGAACTGACTTGAAGGTACACAACAAAATAATTATAAAAATAATGGACAACATTGCAGGTCTGTTGTAAAGGTTACTGAGATAATGCAGCTGAAACACTTGAAATGTTCTTTGTAAATATCCTGTGTTACTGATTACATTAAATACCAGGTTGATTTTTTACAATGCACACCATCACATTCCTACCTAAGAAGAATTCCACTTAGGTTATTTATATTCTTCTATTTCGTGTCATTTTAATGTTTTGAATGGTCAGACAAGAAAGAGATATGCTATAGGTACCAACACCTTTCTATTCTCCCAAGCTGTTTAGTCATCCTGTTCTTTTAAAAATATTTTTGTGTGTGTGTTTTAGAACTTGCACTTCACTAAGATTTATTTGGAATTTGCCTGGTTTTATTTTGTTACTGTTTTTGAAGCGTCTTTCAGGGTTTATGGTATATTTTATTATCTTATTGTATTGACCAAGTATGGCTTTAAGCTTTAGGTTGTGTACCAGCCAAAGAACGTAGTACAGAAATGTAATTAATTAATAAACAAACAGATAAATAAATCAGGGTCCTGCTAAGCATTAAATCCTGCTAAGATTAATTTCTTTGTTTATGTAGCCACTATATAATGATAATGATTGTGCTTTCTATTTATATCCCAAAGAAAAATACTTGCCTCTTTTTCATCCGTACAGTAACCTCTGATCTCTTTTCTCATAGAAAAACAAGATCATCTTATTTATAGGGCTTAAAGCAATAAATAAGAGCCACATGTTCAAGGGACAGAATGCAGAGAGAGCAGGAGAAGGTTTTGAGAATGTACAACGGAATGGAGGTATATGAATACATGTGAGAGACTCTTTACAAGCGGAAAACAGTTGCACAGTGGTAGAATGCATATTTTGCATTGCAGCAGATCATGCACTTGATTCTCCGTCATGTAATAGGTGATATGAAAGATCTCTCATTAAAAAAAAAAAGAAAAGAAAAACTTCTTCCAGTCCGAGTAGACAGCACTGCACTAAATGAACTAATAGGCTGACCAGTTCAAACAGGGATGGGAAATCCATGTACCTTCCCTCAACATATGCCTCAACAAATGTAACAGCCAAAATTCAGTGTTCAACTGTGCTGTGAAAGTTGGTGGTAAGGAAGGAAACAGAAAGGATGGCTATGCTGGGTGTGCGTTCAAGGAGGTATATTATATTAAAAAAAAAAATCTTTCTAGGTTCTGAATTGGATCCTATAGGTATGCCCTGAGGTACCACTGAGAACAAAGGTTACTGTTCTCAGGTCATGCATTTGGGCTCTCTGTGAACACTTGATTAGAGCCCTTTTGTCTATTCTTGCCAGGCCTCTTCCTTCCGTGGGGGATGTGAAAGTGGCCAAGTGGTTCTGTGTCACTAATGGCAGATCCAGATCTCCCCATAAGGTCACTGCAGCAGGGGGAAAGGGGATTTAGCCCAGCAGCATTTTAATGTTCAGCTGGACATGTTTTGTGCAGTAGGAAAATAAAATGTGCGGTGGGAAATAGGATGTGGTGCTGTGGGAATAGGGGCTTTAATTAGAAACAAACTTATTTGTTAAAAGAAATAGATGGAAAAAAGACAATTGAAATGACTTTGGTCTTCATAACCTTGTATTAATATAATATCATTGGGACCCCACTACCTTAGTAAAAAATACTTGCCTCTACTCATATATAATGTTTATGCTGCTGTACAACAATTACATGGCAGTAACAACACAGAACAAAACTGTACCATGTTATATACGACAATTATCATGTCAAAAATTCCTGTGATTCAAGATGGTAGTGCAGTACGACAAAAGGCTTAAAATCAACCCTGCTTTGGTCTCCCCTTCTTCAGGTCTCTTAAAGCAGTCTCTTTCTACTCCAGTAATCCCAATAAAAATTCTGTCTCCCAGTGAATTTTTCCTTCAGCCACCTAATATCTAACATTGCAGTTACTTAAAGTTTTAATTGTGTATTTAGAAATATAGTTTATGCATCCAAAGGAAAGGATATAACAGCATCCTAAAGTACCCCAGCACTAGCACTTCATAAATTTACTAAAACCGTGGTTCTTAACCTGGGGTCTGTGGACCCTTACGGGTCTGCAGAACCTTCACAGGGGGTCCATGAAGTTCTGTTGCTGGACACTAACAGTAGTGGCAGCCACAGAAACATGGCAGTCAGGGTGCCAAAATTGTTCCCTCATTTGCAAATGAGGGAGCAGTTTTGGCACCCCCATGGCTGTGTCCCTGACGGAAGGGACATGGCAGCAGGTGTGTACACATGCCCAAACTATGACTCTGGAGACCAGGGTTTGAATGCCCATTATGTCATGGAAACCCACCGGGTGACCTCAGGCAAATCACATTCCTTCAGCCTCAGAAAAAGGCAAAGGCAACAAATTTTGCCACAAAAACCCCCATCATAGTGTTGCCTTAGGGTTGCCATAAGTCACTTTTCAAAAGGGAGAGATATGATGGCTAGAAAGAACCTCCTCTGCCTCCTGGCAGCAGCACTTTGTTGTTGTGTCTCCGAGCCACTTCTCAACGGTGGCGACCCTCAGGCGAACTTATCACAGGGGCAAGATTGGTTCAGAATGGTTTGCCTTTGCCTTCCTCTGAGGCTGAGACTATCACTTGCCCAAGGTCACCCAGTGTCTGAGCAGGGATTTGAATCCTAGTCTCCAGAAGCCTTTAATAAATAAATATTTGAATATTCAAATCTAAATTTAAATATTTAAATCTTGAGTTAAGTCTTGGGGGTCCCTAGCAAAAAAATTGTATTTACAGGGGTCCCAGGTAAAGGAAAGGTTAAGAACCACTGTACTAAAACATTGTGCGTGTATAGTGAAGCCTTTCCGTGCAGGTACACTTTGTATGCTTTACATCTTTAGTGTGTGTACATCTGTGTGTGAAAATTCATTCTCAGCTTTGGCACATGTGCTAACATCATACAGGTGTTCAGTGTTTCATCCCAGAAAAACAAAGGTAATATAGTTGAAGGAATTTCAGGTGAACAGTTTCTCTGCAAGTTTGCAGGGAAATCATGGTTTATTAGATTTTATCAACAGTTATTCACAGGATGACTTGAACAATATTCATTCAATTTTTAGTCAGAATGACTTAATTTACACTATTTTGCATGTGGAAAATATTGCATTTTAAATTGATTTGCTTTTGTAGAAGCTTCACAGCATAATTTATAATTAAAATCCATTAATTGGAGGTTATTTTTGTCGATAACTATGAACACTCTCTGCCCATCAAAAACCTATTTTATAATGACTGAAATCCTTCTGCCTGTGAAATTTTTTCTCTCTCCCTCCTCCTTGCTCCATGAAAATGGTCTTGCTACACCCCAAGGGGTCAGACTTGGTATTATTTTAGCTGCACAAAAGTGTGTGAGTGTATTACCATCAGGTTGTCTAGAGACATGTTTCATGTCTGCTCAGTAACCTTGTATGCAATATTTTATGTTTTGGAGAGAGAGTTAGAGAGACACTGCCTCCACTTTGCTGGAATATCGTAGAGGCCACTTGGCAGTTCCTTAGCGGCATTCCAGATGACATTCAAATCACAAGCCTTATCATCTCTTGTGTTCAATAGAACATAAGCAGAATCACTGGAGAGGAAGGATGAAGTGAGACATGTTAAACATGAAAATGAATAGGCTCCAAGGAGTGGTTTAGCAACAGTCCGTAATTCAGAGCTTGATAAAATTAGTGTTTTTTGGAAACTTGTTGTTTGCCTTCAAGCCATTTCCAATGTATGGCAACCTTAACGTGAACCTCTGGTGGTGCTTTCTTGGCTAGACTTGTTCAGTGGAGATTTGCCCTTGCCTTCTTTGAGAGAGTGTGACTTGCCCAAAGACATCCAGGGGGTTTCCATGGCCAAGTGTGTTTTTGAATCTTGAAGTCCCAGAATCCTAGTCCAACATATGTCACACTATAGCTATCCCAATCCTTCAGCCACTCTGGCCAGCAGCCATGCTAGCTGAGGAATTCTTGGAGCTGTAATCCCTCAAAAAGTAATTTCTTCTTGCACTGTCATATTCAAGCGAGGCAGGCACAGATCTGGTCAGTCATTAGGATGAGAGACCACTGGATGCCTCCTGAAAAATCTGGATATGCCTATAAAGAATAAATATTAAATATCGATCTTTTCCTGTGGTCAGCTCTTGATCATTTAATATGCTATTATGCTGAATGACATACAATAAAAAAAGGGGGAGGGGTTATTTTGTCTGGGGCATAAAAATATATTGAGACCAAAAATTGACAAATCTTCTGAGAAGCATGTCTTGCTTGTTTCCCATACTTTAAATTTAAATTCAGATTCAGGACTTTAATTTTATATGCATCCTCCTTCTTTTGAAATATTTTCTTTTGGTTTTTAAAGATGGAATGATTTTTAAATATATTGAACCAACAATATTATCGGTATTTCTTAGAAATGAAATACTATACCCCCGCAATAAATCTTTTCTTTATATAATTTTTAAGGATTTTTAAAGTACAGTCAGCCCTCCACATTTGTGAGTTTCACTTTTGTGGGTTTGATTATTCATGGATTATTTGCTGTCACCTCTGCTGCCTCCCTGTGCCATTTTTAATAGGTACTGCAAGCTTCCTGAGACTGAGAAACTGCAAACGAGGCTGATAAGTCCGTATTAAAAATGGTGTGGGGCAGCAGTGGAGGTGGCAGTAAGCCCAACCAGCCAGCCACCTCTGCCTTGTGAAGGAACCCTGATTCCTCAAAAGAATCCACAGTGGGTTGAATGCGGTGATCATACTTTTTTTTGTGTTAAATATGGTTTGGGAGGGACGAGGATTATTCATGGTTTTTTCACATTCACAGGGGTTCTGTGCCCCTAACCCTAGCGAATGTGGAGGGATGACTGTATTTCATTGCTAAGAATCATGGCTCTATATTCTACATTGCCTGTAACATCTCCTGGCTCAACTCCCCCAAGCCACATGGAGAGTTGGAGGTCTGTTCTGCTGGTAACTGGGGTACAGGAGGATGATGTTTCCACCCGCTTATTGCCAGTAAGGCTGCAACAAGGAATTGTGACAGAAGTCCTGCTTCTCATCGTCAGAGCCTCTTTTCCTGGTACGAAGGGAATATCATCTTCCCGTGCCCAATCATCAGCTGAACAGACCTCCGTCTCATTGTGTAGTTGTTGCCTGGCAAAGTAGGTTTGGGAGGGCAGTTACAATCACAGCAATAGTACCACAATCATGACTACCTAGTGTTAGTGACTATAAGGCAGTCACAGAGCTGTAACTCTAGGTTACAAATTTGTAACTGCAATACAGAATGCCAGCCACAGTTAATTTTTTCTCTCTTTTGCCAACCTGATCTATAAGTGTCTAGACAAATTTCTTAAGATTCCGGTGTTTGAAAAAAGAAAGAAAAGGAAGACCTTTTAAAGTATCATTTCTTTTAAGTGAGAATCACCAAACTTTGAAGCCAGTAATGCTCCGAAGACCTCTTGGCTGTTGCTCCCCCTCCTTCTGCCCTTCTCTACCTTCAGCATTTTATAAGCTCAAGCTGTAGACAAGAAGGGTGATTTGAAATGCAAGACAAAGTGTTCCCCTGAACGTGGGCGAGTTCGTCTGACCTGCCATTGCTCTGATGCTGTCCATATTTGGTGGTCTTTAATTTGGCATCACATAAACTGTGCTTGTCTGCAGCTCCTATGATTCAAAATTCTCCATGGGGTCTAAATGTACAAGGCTTGGCCTGTTTTCATTGGGTTTCCTGAGCGCTCCTTCATTCTCCCCAGTGTCGCAATACAAAGACACTTTTGTCAGCCGGGGTTGGACTCTCCTCAAAATCCAAGCACTTTCAGGAAAGGACTTGGAAGTCTATCTTCTCAGTTTCCATATCCCTTTGGCCTCTGCTCTGGCATTTCAGTTTGATTGGTTGTAGAGCCCCTTTTCTTTCCTTCTGCTTAAGTCGATCTGTCTGCTGCAGACTCTACCTTTACCTTTTCTTTTTTTTTTTTATAAGTGTGTCAAAAGTCAACCAACATCTTTTGCTGTAGGGATTCACATTCGGGAAGCCTATTTAACTCCTTTTTTCCGCTGGTTTAAGGTCTAGAACAAAAAAAAAAAAGCCATGATAGGAATGTCAACCAATTATTATTATATTTTATGTTCATTGCCACAAGTTTAGTAAGAAATTTAATCCCCCCTGGGGGAAAGAAAAAAGAAGCTGGCAGAAAACCCTCCATTTGTCTTGGCAACTTTCAAACTCCTGCAATCCGATATACTGTACTTGAAAGTGTAATGTGTTAATGTTTTAGAAGAGGGTGGCTTTGTATTAATAAAGCATGCTGTATATAAAAAAAGATCATGCATTGCTATTAAACGACCAGTTCTGTGAACTTGTAACTTATTCAGAACTATAATGATACAGTGGAATGTGGAGGTTTAATATTGGAAAATATGTTTGGTTTGATGTGTAAAGGATGCCAGGAAAAACTCCTGTTTATGTAGATACACAGCTGTTTAAAAATTAAAAACAGAGAAGAAAACATTAATAGTCAAACAAGGAAATTTAGCTGCTAAGTTTGGAGCTGAATCTATTTTTTCAATACAGGGCAATCATGGTAGAGCATGCTAAGTGAGACATGAGAGAATTGCGAGTGTGTTTTCAGAAAGGTTAATTAAATAATTCAAAGATTCTGTGAGATTCTGGGCATGCCTCCTATGACAGCATATAATTCCATTGTGTCTCCCAATCGGGAATGATTGATCTTATCTTGTGGTTCTCAGACTTTTGTTCCCATGGACCACTTGAAGCTGGAGGTCTTGGCAGACCATTTAATAACCTTCTTTCATTCCACAATCAAAGCACATGCATAACATTAAAACTCATATTTTCATTATATGTTTTTCTTCAGTGCCAGCTTCATCATCAAAACCCGAGCCATATTGTGAAGATCATAGGCCAAAGGCCAGGTTGTTGAAGAGGGCCCTTTTAATTTGGGTTGGGGGAGCTTGGAAGACTTCATCAGCAATTTGATAATTTGATCATTAAAATGTCTTCAGTCTATTGACAGAAAAGAAATCAACATCTGGGCCAGATATAGAGATTTTTGATTGTTCCACAACTCTTGTGTGGACGTCTTGAATTGCCACTGCAGAACACCATTCCCCCAGACTACGGTTTGAGATTAGAGCTAGAAATTCTAAATCGATATGCTCCCATTATTGCTATTGACTAGGGACGGTCACTGATGTCTGAGAGCTGTTCCTGGTGGGGACTCTACCTGTTTTGTCCTGCTTTCGCCTTATGGAGATTTCTTGTTAATATCTGGCTTGTATAGTTGTTTCTACAGGAGGGCTAGGTGGAAAACAGTTTTGGTCTCAGTTCCAAATTCAGCGGCCTAGGGGCCTTTTCCTGCCATACTGTTATAAGACTGTGTTTCCACTTTAACTGCCATAGATTCCTGTGGAATCCTGGCTTTGTAGTTTGGAGAAGCATAAGGGCTCTCTTCCTGAGAATTCTAAAATGCAAATCCTAGGATTCCATTCCATGTTGTCATGGCTGGTAAAGCGGAATCATAGTGCTATAGCTTTGGAAGTGCTGTAATTTTGTAGTTTGGAAAGGCTGTAGCTGATGATATTAGTGAAGAGGCTTCTGCTATTCTAACCCCTTTCCCTCTTCCAGTGGCCACCTTTAGTTTGTCCATGCAGAGAGAGGACTCTACAGGAATACATAGGCATAAGGGCCCTAAGGTAATGATCCCTGAAATTAGAAGAGGTGTGTTAAATATTTTGTGTCCTTATCTTCATCTGTGAAATGTTGGGGGATATGCTAATCTCATCCAATACAGAGACGTGGCAAAAATACACATATTTAGGATGGCTGCGTGTCCAGTTATTCTTGTCCTTCTCTTCGGTGAGGCATTTCCTCTCTTTTGGTGGTGTGCAGTTGGGCACAGTACATGAAGAACTGCTCTGGCCATGTAAATATTTTTAGGTGCATGTGTCTGAGTGCCCCCCACTCTTAATTTTTAGAAAAACAACAGGCCACCATTAACTATCATTTGTTAAATAATAGTATAGCCATACATTTGCTAGTGTGAATTTTCTTTCTCCTCTTATTCCACCTCTCTATTACATACACGTGTCAGTACAGATTAGTATTTATATAGTGAATTCCAACAATCCTTGAAGATCTTTGTGGATGCTCAGTAACAGATACCTATTTCTTCACTGTATTAGTATTCACTCACATGTGTCCAAACTCATATGCAGGTGGATGTCAGCATTCACTGCTGTGTCTCTGAGTTTTTGGTGGTTGTCTAGGTTTCTCAACATTCTCCTGTGAATTTCAAACATCATTGCATATTGGATATTTTCACTGCAACCTGTTTGTCTAAAAGTAACAGGATAGGTATTAAAAAAAACCAAATGAATTGGTGATTGGCTGTTTTACACTATTTTACATTTACTATTTTACACTTGTCAATTTGTTTTTAAAGTATTTTTTAGTCTATAGGAAAAACTAGATTACTTTGCCACCATAATACAATCCTAGCATAATACAATCCTGATAATATATAAGTCTCAAAACATGAAGCTTGGTTGCTTTTTGGTTATCCCGGGTCCTATTTTTGTGGTCCAACCTATGTAGCTTGGGATGAGGCTATTTGGAGGACTGTATTTCCCTTTAGGTTCCCGTTAGAGCTCTAAGACCTTAAGGAGAGGAACTTCTTTATGCCTTAGGCTAATTTGGTGGGAACAAGGTAAAGGACCTTCTCAGTGGCTGCTCCCAGACTTTAGAACTTCCTCTCTAGGGAGACCAGGATAGCTCCATCCTTGCTCTTCTTCCACCAGCAAGTTAAAATCTTTGTATGCCATCAGGCTTTTGGAAATTGATTGAGATTAGCTTTTAATGGTGGGCTGTGCTGTTTTATGGTCTGTAGCTTTTCTTTTAATAAATCATAATGTTTCATTAAATGTTTTGAATTTCATAAATTGTTTAATTGTCTTTTAAGTAACTTATACTTTTATTGAAGTTTTTGTATAATTTCTAATCTGTGTTGTTTAAAATGTATTGTAAACTGCCTTGAGTCTCATTAGGTGGAGAAAGGAAGACTATAAATGAACGACAACAACAAAGTGTTCCCACCTACCCCCAAATCCTTGTAAAGACAAGAGATCAGTGTCTTATGAAACAGGCATTTTTTTTCACTCATTAAATCTTGCACTGGCCTTTCTGCCTTTTTACCTTGTGAGATTCTACACCTGCTTAATACTTGTTAATGTGCTACAACCATAAATGCAGCACAAATATCAAGAATATAAATACAAAGGACAGTTTTCAATCCACTCCTTCCTTGTTACTTGCTAAGAAATCTAAAGCATTTAACACTCAATTTAATATTTTATTTAAATAAATATTTTGCAAAGCCTTGGCACAGTGCTCTCTCATCATAATCCATCTAAATAATTGTTTGGTATTTACAGAAAGCAGCAAAAATATAATGAATGATGGATGGAATCTTACGGAGGAGGAGCATTTGACATGCATTGAAATATGCCGATAATGTGATAGAGCCATCCTAGAATCCAGAAGGAAATATTTTTAGAAACCAGGCCATTTTTATTAGAAATAAAGCTTACTTTTAAAGCAGCTTCTCTATGGCCTCAGCATCTTGCCCTGCTTGTTGAAATACGGTTTTCCCAGTAGCATAGATACTCTATACCAAAGTAACTGAATTTATATATTGTTGTAAATGTTTGAGAATTGGATTCTCAAGTTCTGAAATGAAATGACTACAGTTAACTATATTAAGTGTAGGCTTGAATTTGACGGAAAATAACAAAAGCACTTATGACAACCTCTGCGAATGCTTAAATACTTTAGTTGGGATTGTAAGCAATAAATTGTATTATAAAAGAGGCAGCCCTGGGCAGATACATTCCTAGGGGACAGCTCGGGCTTTGGGGATATTAAAAAAAATATATCTTGCAGTAATGAAATTCTACACCATTTTGATTTAATAGATAGTTCTTTAAAAAACACGCAGACTAATTCTAAACCATGCTGTATCTACTACATGTTCACGTTTGCTTATATAATGTATAAAATTGCTTGTAGTAACTATTTAACTTTAATGGGGCATTTCTTGAGTGCATAATAGGTAAGGTAACAGCTTTAATTATGATTTATACAGCGCAGAGCTAATATATTCTGCTAAATTAGGTAACTGTTGGTGGGTAGTGTGCTTTTAAAAAAAGTAATTAAGGACCTGATCCAGAAACCATTTAATCGGAGAAGTAGCCCTTATTCATGCAATAAGTCTTGCTGAAGTTTATCAGGGCTACTCGCGTGTACAAGAACTGCACAGAGAACTCCTAAATGGGAAGTTTTAAGTGATTCAGGCAGATATTATTCAGTCAGTCCTCTTGTTTCTAAGAAAACATTGTGACCCCACTCTCAATAAACCTTGGAAATACCATATAACTGCCTATTTTGGCATGTATGCTGGACCACAGTTTGGTATCCATGCTGCCAGGTGATCCTATTACTCCAAAAGGTGGGGGACCTTGAGGTCCACCAGCTGTGCTGGCATCTCCTTAAAAAGGTGGAGAATTATAGCTCACAAAGAGGTCTGTGAGAGGGCGGTAACCAGGTAACTATGGAGACTTTTCACATGTGTATACCAGTACTAACTGAGAGACATCAGGTGAGAGTCAAAATAATATTTTATTGGGGGATTCACAGACATGTGCAAGAACTCAAGCAGTCTCAGAAACCATAAAAGGCTACTGAAGGGAAAGGTTGGATAGAGAGAGATTTTGGGTGTGTAGGGTGATATTTACTGGTCTTGGAGCAGAGGATCAAAGAGAGGTGGCTCAAACATGAGGGTTTGAGGGCAGCATGAAGGAATGAGAGTCTGGGCTGCAGTGTGATGCCCAAAGTGTTAGTAGAATGCTGGAGTTGGAACTAGGGTTTAAATGCCTTTATTCTTACCCTGATGGGGCAAGTGTTAACTGCTCTCTGGCAGAGTAAACAAAGGGGGTCCAGGATGGATGGATTGTCTTACTTTGGGTGACAAAACATCAGTGGGAGTCCTGACACCCTCTTAGTGTCTTGGTTGAGTAATGTGAATGGAAAAGGTTTTGGTAGGAAATGTGCACAGCAGAGGTGCTTGCCTGCCACATCTGGGTTGTTTTTGTTGACTATTGTATGTAGAAGTTGGGTCATTGACAGGATTAATTCTTCTTCACTTTATGACCTGGCCAGGTTGAGACTGTGCTGACTTAGCCCAGGCGTACAGCCAGAGTCCTACTTGCTACATGTTTCCCAGCCATAAGTGTCGAATTTTATATCATAATTCATGCCCATTAAGTGATATTTCTCGCCAACCATGCTGTGCCACAAGATAGGGGTGTAAGGTGTGATAACAGTCTTTTGTTAGTGATAACAGTTTTTGGTCCCACCTCTCAAAATCCGTCAATTTTACTGAGAACTCTTGTACCTAAAAAGTGGATTCCCTCCTCTTTTTCAAACAGCTGTAACCCACACAAAGCATGTTTGCTCAGGAAAGTGCCTCAAGTGCGGAACAGCTGTGATGTTGCTCAGAAATGTCCCTACCTCACCTCCAGTCAACATGCCTGCTGTATCTTATATTTAATCTAGCTTCAAGGGATGCCTCCTAACTTTGTCAGTCTCTTGGCATTCTACTTCCCCAAGGCTCCTGTCAGAGTGAAGGAAGAAAGATAAGAAGATTTTAAATAACTTTTTGTAGCACTTATAGCACTCTATTGTCTTATTTGTTCTCATTTCAAAACTCTAAAAGGGCATCTCCTTTTCCATTTCACAGACTGGGAATGGAAGCTGGAAAAGTCTGTGATTTGTCAGATTCTACTTACTAATGTGGGATTTGAACCTGGACCTTACTGCAACACTGTTGATTAAATCCTACTGCTTTCCCCTTAGGAACATGTGATATTTACAGAGAAATATCATTAAGAGAAGGTACAAGTCCTACAATTCTTTCACAGTTATTCATATTTATCTATGCACTGATCTCATAGGATGCCATGAAACAGAATTCCAAATCCAGCTTAGATACTTACCCTGTGCTATAAATCTTCTAAATGTGGCACATTTTTACAAATATATTTTCAGTAAAATGTAAGCCACATGTAAGCCTGACTGATACAGTCTTTCCCCAGTGTGCTCGCAAACAGAATGCACTGGGGTGATAGAGTAGTTAGACTTGGACCTGGGTTTAAATCTACCTTGTAGAACTGTTGTGAAAATCAAAATGAGGAGGATTACTAGGTATGCCACCTTGAGCTCTTAGGAGTAATAGTGGGATGTATATGCAACTCCTGTTCTTGCTATTACTAGTATCTTGTACTATTGTAACAACAATGACCACCACCAACAACACTATTACTATTCCTACTAGTGAAGATGTGATTCTTACTATTACAAGGGGATCCACAGTTCCACAGTGCATCTGAAATTGGTTATGGCTTCATGAAGTTCTGCTGCTGAATATTAATCCCAGTTTTTTAAATGTCTACATCTCCAATTCACCTCAACACAATCTGCATATAATCACAGTTAATGGAATTTTTCTCCTCATGGTGGCATTTCCTTATAAAACTGATAATGTAAACTCACCCTGAGACTAAACAGGAACAGGAAGTTGAGTTGTTTTAGGTTTTCAGGTCAGGACTCATTATGTCCTGATTCAATCAATCCATGTTTGCAACCTCTTTCTTTAAACCCCAGAAGGCACTAAATCAAAATTTGAATACGTTTCAAAACATTCATAACAACTGAAATCTCTTTACACGTTTTTGGGGCAGCAGCATGGTTACTCCCTTATTTTTTCCTAGAAACACCAATCACTTTTCCAGACATACAGTTTGGCTTCTTTGACTGTTCTTTTAGTGGTCAGTTGCTTGTACCCTAGGGAAGAAGGAAAGTTTGATACACTGAGTCACATACAACCAACCATAGCAGTGGCAACAATGACTCAAGGAGATGACTATACCATGTTAAAAAGGTTACATGAATCAATGCCCTTTAGTTAGAGAAGTGTTGTTTATTCCATTTTTATCCCTGCTCTTGATGCTGCTATGTGGATGTAGTTTGATTGGGCAAGGAGGACTCTAGCTGGAGTCATGGGTGAGGAGCGTTCGCAAGAAAACTGCATACATCTTCCCTTTTCTTCCTCACATACTGGCATGGGTTATTATTTGTTTAAGGGTAGTAGTACAATAGCGATATACCAGCACCAGAGATATAAGGGGTTGAGTCACACTTCTGAATTACAGCTCTATTATTCCATTTTCACAGAATCACAGAGCTGGAAGAGACCACACGGGCCATCGAGTCCAACCAAGTCTCTTCTCCAGGCTAAACTTACCCAGCTCCCTAGTTGCTCCTTGTAGGGCATGGTTTCCAGGTCTTCTACCATTTTGGTCACCCTCCTCTAGACACCTTCCAGCTTGTCAATATCCTTCCTGAACTGTGCTGCTCAGAACTAGACAGAGTATTCCAGGTGGGGTCTGACAAAAGCAGAATAGAATGGTACTATCATTTCCCTTGTTGTAGACACTATACTCCTATTGATGGAGCCCAGAATTACATTGGCTTTTTTAGCTGCTGCATCACACTGCTGACTCATGTTTACCTTGTGGTGTACTAAGATTCCTAAATCCCTTTCATTTCATTTTTTCTGCCCACTTTAACTGCCATGGTTCCATTGTATGGAAGGGACTTTTAGAATTCTCAGCTGGAATGCTCCAGTGTCTTGTCAAAGTACAAACCCCTGGAATTCCATAGGATGGAAATATGACTGTTAAACTGGAGTCATAGTACTATAACCGTGTAGTGTGAATGGGCCTCTGGAGGGGAAGCTTAAGTTTGTGGTTTGCTTTTCAATATTTCTCAGGATACAATAGCGGCAGGGCAACAGCCTGAATGTGCAAATACAGTGGGACAACTACCTTGGATCCCATGGCCAAGAGGCAATATCAACAGACATCAGAATGCTACAATATCATCATAGGGAATGTAAACATGATATCAACAGGAACCTGCTTGAACCACATACCTGAGGACCAACAAAAGAGCGGGGAGAGTTTTGTTCTTTTCAAAAAGAAGAAAAGCATATATGGTATACTTGAGACACAGGCAGGACTTCCAGCAAGAGTACTTTCAGAACGGGAGTGGACAAATTCTGGATCTTGCAGGCAGCATACGTTCAACAATATGGATTGTACGGTTTGATGACAAGTGGCAGAGGGACTAGAAACATTATAAAGAAAGAACATTGCAGTTGTCATATTAAATTTAGGCTCTTTCTGCAGGACGGTGTCCTCCTGGCATGGGGACACGAGAGGAGCGGGATTGCAATGGTGCTTCTGCATGATATCATTGCAGTCCTGCCCTTCTCGTGTTGCCAGCTGTGGAAAAACTCCATCAATGACCCCTGATCATGTGAGCCTTCTGTTGCAGCTGGCCGTGCAGAAGGGCTGGAAGCATGATCACATGCTTCCTTCCCCACTGCAGCATGGGAAGACAGCCAGCTGCAGTGCAGAAGGAAGGAGCATGTCGGGATTGGGACAGGATGATACATGAGAGTGTCGTCCTGCGGAAAAGGCCATCATTTTTGTTAAGTGTCTTCAAGTAATTTCTGACTTATTGTGACTCTAAGGTGAACCTACGTTTGGGTTTTCTTGGCAAGGTTCGTTCAGAAGGGGTTGCCTTCCTTTGAGTGGGTTTCCATGGCTGAGCAGGAATTTGAACCCTGGTCTCTACGCCATGCTGGCTCTCATTAAATATTGGTATAATGTTAGAAAATGAGAGAGCTGGTTTTATTTTGCTGACCCAGAGCAAGCAAACATGAAAAACTCCCTGAGGTTGAGCATGCATAAATTCCTCTTTGCTTCATGTTGGGGCAAAAAATTCACTCTTTTAACTATACACCCCCCTATTTTATATATAATCACAAAGAAAGCCCTCTTTGACTTGATCCTCTTTTGCAATCATGCCTTTTCCATGAGAAGGGTCCATCTGTCATGTGGGAAAGAGAGTTTAATTAACTATGGAAAATGTATATAAGGTGGAAACTCTGAACTTTGGCAACCTTTCCATATAAAGAGTGCATGAAAAACAAGGATGGGTGAGCCAAGCAGTACTAAAAAAGGTGTGTGTGTGTGCACATGCGCATGCATGTGCATGTGTGTGTATACACTGCTAGGTCTCTTCCAACAGCTTTTCAAAAGCCAGATTTTTTTTAAAAAAAATCCCATTTGTTCCAGGTACCCATCTTGCTGTGGAATGTGCTTTCTCTTGCACAAAATAGGAATTTATGTTTTCTATTCAACTTGTCTTTTTAAAAAGTTATGTCAGAGGATTTAAGGTGACTCTAGTCCTTATTTGGCTGAGGATTCTCCTCCTGTGTTGGAGATGCAGGGGCAAAGCGATGTGGGTTGACCAAATGCCAGCTCTGGTGGGAAAGTGATGTGATTTCTTCACCAGGCATGCTTTGTTTCATGCAGATCCCATCATGAGCAATGCACATGCAGTGGCTTTCTTCACTGGGATAGTCAGTTTGCATTTAATTTGAAATAATGATGTAAATCTAGTGGCGCAGTGGTAAAATGCCAGTACTGTAACCACAAGGTTGTGAGTTTGATCCAGGTTGACTCAGCCTTCCATCTTTCCACAGGTCGGTAAAATGAGTACCCAGCTTGTTGGGGGCAAGTAGCTAAAACACATTGTAAACCACTTAGAGAGCACTTAGCTGATAAGCGGTATAAAAATACACATGCTATTGCTATTGCTATTGCTATTGCTAGGATAGTCTCTTTGATGTCAACTCAGATTTCTTAATTTGGCTGTGTGAACTGACTCTAGGAGGCAGGCTCTCCAGGTCAGAGGCCTCGGGCCTAGTTATGCACTTCTAAAAATTAATCTATACATGTATTGTCATCATCATCGTCATCCTCCTCCTCCTCCTTATTTATACCCTGCTTCTTCTCCAAAATTGAGACTCACTATGACTATTTAAAAAAAAAAAATCTCTTGTGGCCTCCTGAAGTGACATGCCAAAGATTTTTGGACATAAAAAACACCAAATCATACAGAGAGGATGCAGAGGGAAACTGTAAAGCGACATATTTTATTTGCTTGAAACTTAGGCAGTGGAGTCTTTGGTTTTGAGCCAACCACACTGAGTTATGTGAATTTTATTTGGTGCTGTTATGGACACTGGTCAGTAAAGCTTAAATACTGGCCATTTCTGCACTACACTCTTGTAGTGCTACTATTCCACTTTCAACATCCTATGGAATCCTGGGGTTTGCAGTTTAGGGAGGGGCTCAGGCTGTAGCAAATATAGATAATACAGTAAATATAGATAAATGATCAGACACATTCCATGTATCTCAGCAAACTCTATACACAGCAAAATTATGTTAACATGTTTGACTTCTGGAAAATATTTTTATCACTCTGTGGTAATTTGGATGTGTCTGCTAGGAAGATTGAAACTAGTGAGTTAGGCCACGGCTTTTCTATGGAATTGTTCTTTTCCTGTGCTCATTCAATGCAGAAGTAGTTCTGATGCACAAAATTTGTACTTTTTTGTTTAGAAAATAGATTTTCTGATCAAGAAGCAATTTTTCTGCAAAGAAAATAATATTTCTGGGCAGAAAAGTTATTTTATGTGAAAAATGCTGTTTCCAGTGCAGAAAATTCTGCAAAAATATTATATGCATTTTTTTTTGTAGAAGAAGTCCTGAACCATCAATGAAAACCAATTTTTCAAGATTTTCTTGAAGTGGGAACAGCATTGCTAAAATTATGTTCTGTTTCCTTCGAGAATGAAATAACCAAATAATTACATCCCTAACACAGACTTATATAAAATTTATGATTTACATATAAATGTGTCAATGCATATGCATAGAAGCAAATTTAGAAATAATTGCTATTATTTAAACAGTAATGCAATATGCCTCAACCATAGCGGGAGAAACTGTGACTGGGCATAATCATGTTGGAAACAATTTAAAAACTCATTTCAGGGAAGTTACCAAAGACAGGCTGACAAATGTCCCCCAGGGATTTTGTCTAGCAGAAAGAGTTGTACTGTGTGGTTAGGCATATAATCCTAAAAGTGGGGCTTTGAATGCTCATTGATACATGGTACCTGTACAAAAAGCTGAGCAGTCCACATGTGTTGCCTGGCACAGGCTTCCTGACTATGGTGAGGTACATTGTATTCCCTACTTCTATGACTGTGGCCAGAATCTGAGGACGCATGTCTTTGTAAATGCTAATGCTAATGCTAATGCTAATGCTAATGCTAATGCTAATAATAATAATAATAATGTGTTAAAATAAAATAAAAATATTATATCTTAATCTATTATTGTCCTCCACCTCAATCTATGGGGAGAGGCAGTTAAGAAATAATAATAATAATAATAATAATAATAATAATAATAATAATAATAATAATAATAATTATTCTTAACTGCCTCTTGCCATAGATTGAGTTGGAGGACAATAGATTAACATATAATATACTTTAGTTAAAAATAAGACATTCAAACAATAGTTAAAATGCATATCAGCATGCAAATACCTAAAAACTGACAATATGTATTAAAAATTCATTGTTAAAATTTACAATTTACAATTTAAAATAATCAAGGTAGGCCTGCTGAAAGAGATTGGTCTTTAATGCCATTTTAAATTCAGAGAGCATATTCAGCTGTCAAATCTCTTCTGGCAGGTCATTTCATAGTCTAGGGCAGCAGAAGAAAAAGTCCTCTGGGTGACCATTTCCAGTCTAGTCCTGACTGGTTGAAGTAAATGTCCCCCAGAGGAACTGAGTGTGCAGGGCCGATTGTACAGGAGGAGGCGATCCCATCGGTAACCTGAACCCAAATCATATAGGGCTTTAAAGGCAATAACCAACACTTTGTACTTTGCCCGGAAACTAACTGGCAGTCAGTGGAGGAACTTTAATATTGGTGTGATATGATTCTCTTAGATATATCAGTAACTAGACTGGCTGCTGTGCTTTGAATGTTCTATGGGAAGTAGGACTGAGCAGTTTTAATTCACTTCCTACCTTAAAGATGTACATGAAGGAGACAATGATGTTGACATGAGTGGATGTTAGCCACAGAATTTTGTCCCATACAAACTCTCATTCCACATCAGCCAAAGCTATCTTTATGTCTATCTCAGGATTTCTTTATTTTTTTTTTAAATCAGTAGAAGAACAGATGGGCTTGCTTACTTTACCCTTTGCCTCCAAAACTAAACCATTTCCCATTTAGCGCGTAGGACCATGACTCATTTTCTAAAATTGTCAAGATCTTTTCTGAGAACCAATTTCCCTGCCTTTTAGAAAAGGAAATCCTTGATGAATCTGGTTTATAACTAACAAGGAAGATAAATTGACTCCTCTAATAATGGAAGGATGAGCTGACCCTAGGATATGGCTCATTCTGTGCAAGTCCTCTCTTGCCTTGCTCACATAAGGGATTAATGCTTTGAAGACTTCCATAAAGAGATCTGCAGATCTGAAAGGGTCAGCCCAGTAAATTGAGGCTAGGACAAGCACCCCCAAAGGAAGCCGAATAAGATGGTGAAAAGTCTGCACTAACTTTTTGATCTTCTGTATAACTTGCAGGGGAAATCAAATACTCTGTATTTCTTCCCACCATCACTTTGCATATAATTGCCTTTAATTTTGAATGGTAGTAGAATGGGCCCCTTGACCTCACAAGAAGAGCTGTTACTCTACCTCTAACCAAAAAACAAGGCATTATGTATTAGCCTACCCGTTTTGCAACAGCTCCATTTAGCCATTTAGTAGCTACAGACCAATTTAGGGTATGCCCGGAGGCAACCAAAATTGCATGAAATGGCAGCTAATTTATAGAAAGGAGACTGAGAGAGGAAATATTTGGAGGTCTAGTCCTTGGAGCCATCTGATTCATATTATTGACTCGTTTAGCAAACAGAAAGTGAGCAGAGACAACTTTTTAAGGAGTTTGGTTTCACGCAAATGACTTGCAATTGCAGCCCATTATTTTTATACCGAGACTTCATTAGTCATATCCCCCGTCAAAGCTTCAACCTATGTCAAATGTTTTCAGAAAACACATCAGGACAGGTATGGAACTCATCAACCTTGGTCAAAGGTCGGGCTCATTAAGGAGTCAAAATGAAAACTTTCAGTGTCTCCAACACATTGCCTAGACTTTTCTGCCCCGACTTTTGAAATCCAGGGCCCACTAAGCACCTTCTGCTCCCCAGACATTCAAATGTGATCAAGATGACAGGGTAAGCAAATGAATAGGATTCTTAACTGGCTGGACTTTATAATAAGGCAATGATTGAAACAGCTAGAGAGCTGTTTGCCATATCTATAGCACCATTTCCTGAGTTAGACATAACATCTCAAGACAATGCAATTAGGGCTTCTATATATATGTATATTTTAAAGCAACACTGGAGCCTGTGACTACAGCGGCAGGCAAAATACCGTAAATAGCAGGGTGCTGACTAGGTAAACAAGGCAGAACCTGATACACAGAAGATTTCCTTGGCCTGTCCTGTCTCTCCTTCTGGGAGGTCAGTATCTTTCAGTAAGATAGGGAAGTTGATGCACAGGAGTTGTTAGCAACTGGTTATCACGCTGTGCTGTGACAGATGTGTTTTGAGGAATGTGGAGGCCCAGAGATAAGAATAACAAAAAGGCATTCATTGAGGAGATGCAATTATACAGGCTAAGGAAGAAGACAGAGAATGCTAATATACCCCTACTCACAGCAGCTGAATTTTAACTGCATGTTCTCCCAGCATCCAGAGATGTATAGATACACATATGGATACAGATGCAGTTGCAGATATAGATACCATTGCTTGTAACCTCCAGTATTTCACAGAAGAAAATCATGGCATGCTGAAAAATTCTGATCTAGCATTCAAGTTTTCCCACCCTTTTCCTGTTCCCAAAGTCTTACTCTGCTATATACACTTGGTTTGCAAAAAGTATACTGCACTGTTTTAAAAGGAGTATCTGTATCTGAGTACAGTATCTGAGGAGATACTCATTCTCTGAGTTGAAATATATGAGGAACTTATGTGTCCTTCCCAAATGTACATTAGGGGATTGGAGTGTGTGGAAATGGCAGATTATATGCAGCATTGAGCCTACAGGGGACTACATGCATCATCTCTTTCCCCGACCCAAGAAAGAAGAAATGAGTTGCTAGAAAAGAAGATAAAGATTTGCTTAAAATTGGGCATTTGCTAATTTATAAGTGAGAACCAGCATGGTGTAGTGGTTTCTGGGTTATGCTGGATTCTGGAGAACAGGCTTTGGATCCCTGCTTAGCCATGGAAACCAAGTGTATGACTTTGGGCATCTCACACTCTCTCAGCCTCAAAGGAAGGCAATTGCAGCCCCTATCCCTGAACAAATCTTGTTCAGAAAAACTCATGATAGGTTCACTTTAGGGTTTCCATAAGTCAGAAATGACTGCAAGGCACACAACGACAATTTATAGGTATAGATGCACATTTAAAAGTAATTGCTGGAGTTCAAAAAGAAATCCAGGACATTTTGCTGTTGTGGAGAAAACTGTGAATAATCGATCTACATGTCTGTCTGCTGTTGATGTGTTAACTGTGGACGGGCAATTTTAAGGCTGATGATCTCTCTTTTTATCGTGATTTTGTATCTTCAAGCTGGATTTGAACTGGACAAATCTTCAAAGAGAGAATGCCTTCTGACAGAGAGGACTGTCCATGGACATCTCAAACAGAGCACTGTCCTCTGTGAAGTAGGCGACACAGTCCCCATTCTCATAAGTATAAAGAAGTTATCAACACAGGTCATACTGGTACACTTTTAAAATTAAATAAATTGTTCCCACATACATAGACCTTTTAAAATAGCTACTGCATGTGTAGCTGGGAGGGAAGGCACATAGCTATTTTGATGAATGATTACATGGGTTCATAAGGATAGTGTTTTCCGCCTGTTTCCATGTTACTAAAATGAGAGAAGAAATGTGGCAGAAGAGTGATGTGCCCCATCCCTGTCTGACATGTTTTCTCTTGGAAATAGTCCTCTCCTCTCCCAGTTCAAAACCCCACATATTGCCAAACACCTCAGGGGCAAGAAGGGAACATTCAGAATGGCTCCAACATAGCCCAGAAAGCAGATGCTGTTTCTCTCATTTATAAATGTACAGCGACCATTCGTGATTTAATTAACTATAATTTTATGCTCCATACGTTTGGTCTCAGAGTGAATCCATGTTTTTGCAATGTCTGTTCCTGAATACTGTTTCAGCAATGGCCTCAGGCAAAAATTTGGTTAAACACCAATACTTGAAAATACAAAAATGTTGATATTTGAAACGGTGGGAGACCTGTTGATAGCAAAGTTTGCCTTCCTGTTCCTGACCAAGGTTCATCTCATGGATTAGTCTCCTTTTATCTTGAATCAATGCATAACATTTATAAGGACCCCAAGTAATAACTGATAATATGAATGAAATCGTTGCACTATGCTTGTGTCATTGTCTTCAAATGAAATACAGAATTTACTTTACTTCGCAGGGTGAGGGGGTGGGTGGGAGGCTGGGGGGGTCATGCCCACTGTACCGTCTTCTTTGCCAGGCTGTTCAGCAGCATCTGATAAACCAGAAACATCCTGATTGTGAATCTGTGATTGATGTACTTGGCCTAGAACTTCCCTCCTCCCCATTCAGGAAACAGGAGGGCTGGAGAGATAGCGCTCAGTTTTCTTTCACAGTCCCTGTTTCCTAACTCTAATCACCTTCTGCTGTGGGAAAAGAGATGAGATGCGGCCTTAAAAACAGATCATTGTCCGCCTCCTAGATTAATGCAGAGAAAGCAGTATTGTCTCTTGAATGGATAAACCTTCCTGCCGTCACTCAAAACCTATATTCAACGCTACTTCATTTCTAAGAGGCTTATCTTCTTTGAATAGACCCTTGCAGCTCAAGTAAGAGGCGATGTAATGAAGCGTGTTTTTTTTCTTAAGTGAGAAACCTGCTGCAAAGAAGGGGTGAAGACTGTGCAGCTGTTAGAAAGGGCCTTTGCAGACTCTCGAAATGCTTGTCATTTATCTGGTCTTGCATGACATCAAATGAGAGAAGATCAAGTTCAAAATCTGCCAGCACAGCTTTTGAAGGGGCTTCTTCATCTGTTAATTAAATAATGCTTATTAACGCACAGTTTAATGTGGGCTGGCCTCTTGTTGTATGCCAGGTTCAGAGATGAAAATAAGATTGCGTTTGGTTCACTTATTTTCAGTTATTAATAATTAGCTTTTGCGGATTTCCCTGGTTCGGTTTTGAATTGTAGGCTTGCTGTTGAAGTTTTCATCCGGGGTTCGATGAATGAATGAGGCAGACAGGTGTTAGTGTTGCCAGGCGCAAACTATGGATTGGTATGCCGCAATCATAAGATAATCATCATTTAATATATGCACTAGTAATTCATTCAGCACTTGGTCACAAAACAAAAGTTCTGAAACATGTGCAGGAACATGTCAATCTTCCTTTCTGTGCTCCTGCCTGTGAAAAATGTTCTGGTTCCATAGTTTTTCTATGATGTGTTCCCTAACTGTGTTACTCTCATGCCTCGCAATAAATGGAACAAGAAGAACAAAAACAATACATACACACATATGTACACAAAATAAAAAGCCTTGTCATATCTTAAAAGGTTAACAATTACATTGTGATATGAACTTTCATGGTCCAAATGCTGCTTCATTGGATGAAGTGGGCAAAAACATCAGAGTCCACAAAATATTATGCCACTATGTGTGTGTGTGTGTGTGTGTGTGTGTGTGTGTGTATTTTCAGCCTTTAAGATTCCACAGGTTCCTCTGATGCTTTTGCAAAACAATATTTAGTTCAGATTTGGGATTTGCTTTGGCAACCATGATGATTATATGTGAGATTTGGGTTCTGCATCAATTATGAATATTGCTAAGGGAAATAACAAATTCCTGTTTATAGACAGTCTAAGGAGAGAAGTAAAGATTAGATTAAAGACATAAGTTTGGGTTCCTGGTGGCCAAAACAAGGGATTGTGTAGGAACTTTCTGAAACTGCTGTAATGCACATCTATGTTGTTTATGTCAGAAATTAAATCACCAAGACTATAGAAAGTAATCTGAACCGAGCATGGGTAGCAGGGGGAACTACAGGCAAACAGAAACCTGTGATGATTTACCTTCTTGTCTTTTTCTAGATCTATGTGCAGAATGCTGTGTTTAAGCTTTACTTCCTTTCTTCTTATTCTGAGATCATTTCCTGATGCTTCTTTCTCCTAGTGTGAAAGAGGGAGGCAGAACCTGGTGTCTTAATGAGGGCTGCTTGATCTTACTTAGAGGAACCTGTAATCAAGTTTAGGGACTTTGCACTATCTTTGATGGATTTCCTCAACTAATAAAACAGGGTTTTTTTTTTAGCTTTCTGTGTGCATCCAGAGTTGTTATTCTGGATGTGTTATAGCCATAAACCCACAATACTAGCCCAATACTGTCTGGTAACATAAATGTAAAGCTTACCTATAATTGATGTGAGCCATAGGTGTGCCTGTAACACTTCGAGGAGGTGGTGTTTGGATTATGCAGTTGTAGGAAGTCAGCCAGTGAGGTGTGCTGGTCTGAGCATTGGCGCAGGAGTCTGGAGTTCAGGGTTTGAATCCCTGCTCAGCTGTGGAAACCCACGGGGTGACTTTGGGCACGCCATACTCCCTCAGACTCGGAGGAGGGCAAAGGTGAACCCCTTCTGAACAAATCTTGCCAAAAAAATCCCATGTTAGGGTTGCCTCACAGTCACCATAATTTGAAAATAACTTGAAGTTATTCAACAACAACAACAACAACAACAACAACAACAACAAGCGATAGGCAAATCATGCTGGCTTCTAATGTTAGCACATTTGTGCCAATGATACTCCACGTGTATTTTTTTTCTGTATTACTCTTGGGAATGTATTTTCCAGCAACAACCTTTCAAGGAAGACAACCCCCCATGGACCTAATAACAAAAGAAAGAGATGGGAGGGGACATTAAACACATGTTTTTAAGAAAGAACCCAATGAGTTAATCCAAAAAATGAAGATATGAAACAAGTGCCTACATAGATATGTGGCCTTGGCCACACAGTTCACTGCAATCAACAAGAGTGGCAGGAACAGAGCTTGGAAAACATTGTTTTTTTGGACTATAGTCCCCAGACCTCCCCAGTGAGCATGGCCATTCTGGGAGCTGTATTCCAAAACCCCCTAACATTTTGAAGTTCTACTCATAAGCTAATATGAATGAACTTCTTCATACGTACCTTACAAAGCATATGGTATTGTGCCTAATGTAGAGGGCAATGATCAGTGAAAATTTCATCAAGATCCAACACTTCACATCCACTCTCCATCTCCCAGACAGTGACAACTTGTGAGCTGATAAGGGGGCATTTCTTCCCCAACATAGCGCATGAATCACTTGGGGCAGATGTCTGACTTTGCCTAATACAGTGCCGGCCCTGAGCCTGGACATCCTAAATGCTGGATGCAGACATGCAGCTCTAAAACCTACTGTTACTCTTGATGAGCATAGATCCATTGAGTCAATGAGATTTTCTTATGAGTTGACTCAGCATTCAACTACTGATTGTATGGGTCTTCTGTTATTAGGGCTAACCAACAGGATGTCAGTTGCAGAATGTTATTTTATATTCTGAGTCCAAGAAAAAATGCTAGGGAAACATAAATTCAGAATACACCTATGCATCATGGTGTTGACAGCCTTGCATTCCAAACAAGGTGATCCACAAACCGAGCAGCATTTCCTACATAAATACTGAACTAATTGAATTCATCAGTCCTCACTGATTTGTCTTCATGACAAAGCTTACTTAATTTTAACCCAAGCTTGCAAAAGGTACTCTTTTAAGTTACAGGTTGCCAAATCTTCCAGCCAAGGTGGTGACTGGGAGATTCTGGGAGTTGTACTCACCAAATTAGCTTTTTCAAGCTATGATCTTAACTGAGGTGCCACATTTTCATTCCACACCTGTTCATAATGCAAGTGCACCAATAAATCATCACGACCAGGCATGTATATGGAGGGAGATGGCTGCCAAGTCTCAGGTGGGCAGGCTATGAGCATCATCGTCCTTTCTCGAGTTGGAAGTGTTGTCAGAGCCAAAGCAGAGATCTGGACAGCCTTCTTTCAAAATATTGGACCTTACTAGAAGTAGAAGATTGACCAAACAAAGGTGACCAGCAGGTCCAGCTTCAATTCCCAGCACTTGCATGTCTGAAACTCTGGGGTGCTGCTTATAGGCCATTGTAGACAGCAGTGAATTTAACAGACAATTGGTCTAATCAGTACAAGACAGCTTCCAGTGTTCCTAAGAGGCCAGCCTTTTAGGTCAGCCACCAGCTAGCCAAAGATATTTTGCTGCCTCAGCATGAACACAGTCAAGGTTCTTACTATCCAAAGACAGCTGTGTTATTTTAGTACAGGAAGCAAAAAAATCTCATAATCACCTCTTCCCAATGATGTCAGTAAAAGCACAACAATAGCAAAATAAATATTAGTAAATATTTCTCTTCTTTTATGATATCCAAAATCTGCTGCCTGAGGCAGATGCCACACTCTTATCTAATAGCAGGGCTGGACCTAGACCAGACCAGTAAAAACTTTATGTTGCCTGCCTCACATAAGAGCGTTATGTTGTATTCTTCTTCCCTTTTGTGCCTTGTTCTGAACTCAGTTGCTGTGTGCCTTCAAGTTGTTTCTGCCTATTATGACCCCATCACAGGGTTTTCTTGGCAAGATTTGTTCAGAAGGGGTTTGTCTTTGCCTCTATCTAAGGTTGAGAGAGTGTGACTCACTCAAGGTCACTCAGCGGATTTTCATGACTGAGCAAGGATTCAAACCCTGGTTTCCAGAGTTGTAGTCCAATGCTCAAATCACGAAACCACCCTGGCTGTCTACACTCTGGGCATAGAAAAGTCCAGTTACAGCTCACAAAGCAGGTCACAACAGTCTTGGCTGACAACCCTGCAATCACTGACAGAAAAGTAGCTCTGTAGGGGGAGGGATAGAAGGTTTTCTCAGGGGCAAGAAAGGGAAACTTAGCAGGTACAGACATAATACTGGGCCTAAATATCCCAAAGGTACTAGATCCCTTTTGGTCTTGGAAGCTAAGCAGATTCAGCTCTGATTAGTACTTGGGAGATTGGGAGATTGGGATGGGAGATTGCTAATGAATACCAAGTGCTATATACTATACTTCAGAGGAAGGAACTGGCAAAACCACCTCTGAGTATTTCTTGCCTAAGAAAACCCCATGAAATTTATGGGGTCTCCATAATTTGACAGGTAACTTGAAGGCACATACACACAACTATATCAACATTTGTTGACACAGATAGTGTGATGGAAAGCACAACTGACATAAAAGTACAAGGCAAATTCAGGAATGAAAATATGAAATATGGAAACTCAATTTCCTTGGAGCGATACCCTATTTTAGGATCCAATCACTCACAGAGTTGAATAACATTTGAAGGTTTTGAGAGTCAAAGTGTCAGGGTCAGATTTCCATCCACCTGCGACATCCTCAGCATTGGTAAAGTGCCTCTGGTGTCATATCTACCCCTTGTGTCTTCATCTTCAATGATACAGGACCTTGCAGTTCTGAAAAAAATCTTTACATTTTTCCATGTTGGTCTGATGTGGCAAGTCTAGGGGCAGATGTTCAATAGGATCTGAGCTGACAGACATTTTATACTACAGGAGATCCAACTTACTTGCAGGGGTCTTTTTCTTTGTTGCTTCAATGGCCCTGACTTAGCTTTACAGGTGGCCAAGATTACCTACATGGCGTATTGGTTTGGGTACTGGATCTAGAAACGAGACCAGCGTTTGAATCCCTGGTCACTCATGGAAATCCACTGGGTGACATTGGGCAAATCACACTTTTTCTGGTAGGGTCTCCCACATCAGGCACACTTTTGCTGAGTAGTCAGTTAAATGGTCCAAACACCTATTGGGCAGCAGCAGTGTGTGTGTGTGTGTGTGCGCGCACGTGCGTGCATGTGTTTGTGAAAGACAATGGTGGAGGATCTCTCAGAGACAAAGACCGTGGGACTTTAGCTAACTCTAAAGGAGCTAGCTTTGCACAGAATAGGGCATCTGGATTTCCTTTAAAGTTCAGTGAATGATATGAGGCACTTCTCTTGTCCAGTAGTGCTGAATGGATCTGAAACTTTTCTTACAGCTGTGATAGCAAAGTAGCCAAAACTAGTTTCATACCCTCCAACTGTACCAATTTCCCAGGGACGATTCAGATTAGTTCTCTGTTTTCCCATTTTTTTCAGCTTCATTTCATTTTAAAATGCCCCAGTTTCTTACTCCTCCTCCCACTTTCCCCCTTTGACTTCTGCTTACTTTAATTGCTGCAAACTGAATTCAAAGTCAATTAACTCAGCAGTGAGGAGAGGTGGGCAGAATCTTGCCCTTCCCAGTAGGTTCAGGCAAAAGCAAACTGCTGCAGCCCTTCCTAGTTTGTGTGTTCTTCCTTATTAGTCATCTTGGCCATCTTGACCATCCATTGATTTTAGTTGGGATGGCAATTGGATTTAGGCCTGAAGACATAATTTTTGGAGAATTGTAGTTTCCTATGGCTACTTGTAAAGCTTGGAAAATATACTTTGGTCACATTCTTTGATCCAGTTTTCATCGGTGAAAT
This sequence comes from Cyclura pinguis, assembly GCA_030412105.1. Taxonomy (NCBI): domain Eukaryota; kingdom Metazoa; phylum Chordata; class Lepidosauria; order Squamata; family Iguanidae; genus Cyclura; species Cyclura pinguis. The sequence continues at coordinate 22,007,928 of CM059601.1, forward strand.
TTGGAGGGTATCTAAGTTAGCGTACTGGTTCACATGAGCCAGGAATTCCAAATTTCTACTCACTCATTAATTTTCTAGAAATGTTATACAAGGGGTCATTCTCTCACATTCAGCCTCATCTCATCCCTACACCCCTATCCTGAGATAACAATGCTAGTCTACTTTGTGGAATAGTGAAAGAGCAACTGTAAGAATGAATAATGAGAAACTAGAATTTGTACAAAGAAACTGCTTTGGGTATTGAGGTGTTAGGTTTGTGTGTGTGCGTATGTGCCAAATGAACTCGTTTGTCCTTCCAAGTTGTAGCATTTTTCTACATCCTTTCTTGCTCTCTTACGTGCTTGTAGATACCACAGATTAGATCCTGAGCAGAAAACAGGAAATGGAAGAAGAGACAGCAGGGGTGACCAGTGGATCCAGCAGCCATGTTTGTTGGGGCCTTCAGACAGCTGTGCTCCAGAGAAGTAACTTTTCCAAACTTTACAGGTAGCCACAGGAAGCTACAGTTTTCCAGAAGTTGTGTCTTCAGGCCTACATCCAATTGGCATCCCAAGTAAAGTCAATGGGATTTTACATGAATATTGATATATCACTGAGTAGTCAGCATGATGTAGTGGTCTGAGTGTTGCTCACCCATGGAAATCCACAGGGTGACATTGAGCAAACTACACCCTCTCAGCTTCAGAGGAAAGCAATGGAAAACCCCTCTGAACAAATCTTGCTAAGAAAACCCTATTATAGGTTCACACTAGGGTCACCCTAAGTTGGCAATGACTTGAAGGCATAAAACAACAACACAGTTGATCCAGTGGATCTATTCTAGATGGGGAAAATGGATTTAGGCTGAAGAGTTTGAGCTTGAATTGACAAATAAAGTTTAGGTGTTTATCACAGCTAATGCCAGTGGAACTTGACGGCCATGTAATCTATGAAGTGACTCTTAGAGAGAGCTTAACGTGGAAACTGACCTTTTGCAGATTATTATTATTATTATTTTTTTAAAAAACCCTCCTTAACTAATGTCTTCGTCAGGAAAGGAGACACCTGCATCCGTGCCATTAAACCCAAGCTGAGGAACACAACACTTCAGGGCTTCCTCTTTGCGCACAGCTGGATGGGACCCATGACACACACATTCTGCTATGTGCCAGAAATGCCTGATATTCCATGCAAGAGGTGTTTGTGTAAGATAACAAAGGGACAATCTTGCACCCACGTACAACTCATCTGTTTACACATGTCACTTGCTTTGTCGGCTCTGATTAGCTTCTTTGCAAGGAGCAGGAAGGCTGGCAATCAGGTTTTTATGATTCATCATTTCTGCTCTCTATTAAGGAGACAATGTTAGAACTTCTGCCAATCTTAGAAGAGGATTTTTCAATACCTTAGGGACTTTTTTTTTTTTAAATGGGCATTCCAAGAGGTCAGTCCACTAACTACTAGAAAAGCAATACATATAATCCTGTCTGCTGAGAATATGCCTCTTTTAAAAATAGAACCAATCTCCAGTCCTTCCATCCTAAAATTGTTTCATATTGATACGATGTTCTACATGCTGCCAGATAAACATTTTATTATACAAAAGCCAAATGTACATTTTCATAAGTTTAAAAGGTTATATTCTCTGTTAGTGACCTTGATTTTTTTTTTTTTTTGGTTGTGTTTAGCTATATTCTTTTCCACCCATGCTCTGGTAGCATTATTCCTCACCCATCCAATTACCATTTCTATCAGCTTTTCTGAAAGATTATGCTTTTTGGGTGTTCTTCTGTAGATGTCTTTCCAGTGGCTTCACTTGATGAATGTGACAAGTTTTGTGCTTTCTCCCTCCCCCTCATTGAATTGAAAAGTTTTTTTTTTTTTTATAAATACGGTCCCAATAAGTGCCCAAAGGCAGTGTTTCAATGGCTGCTAAATCTTTCAAGGTTAGGACTTAACCTCCGTTCTCCCCTAATTCAACTGCAACCTTCAGTCTGAAGCCAATCAAGAATATCAGATGATACTTAAACAATGAAGGATTTCTGATATTCAGGTACAGCCTCTCTTCAATAGGATTGCAAATTCTTTGTGTGAAGAAAGTCGGTTTTGCTCTAAAGTACTGTCACAAAAAGTGAAATTACCATTTGCTTGGACTGATGCCATTCATCATTGTCAGAATACTAAGCATTGTAAGAGGCTAGGCCTCTCCAAATTAATGCCTTGTTTTGCATCAGCTAAATTTTCCCAAATCCTCGAGGATGGGTCATACAAAAACTCATCTTGCCGTTTTAATTTATCAATCCAGCAGGAGTGTGGGGAAAGGGGGCTTCATTCCATCTTTGTGCCTTTTTTTTATTTACAGTCTACTTCGAAAAGAAAAGGAAATAAGATATGAAAATAAGTTGGGAAAATAAGATAAATCTCTCTGTGAAAATCACAAGATCGACTCAGTCCCGTCGCCAAACCTCCATAATTCATTTGCAGGTCAGCTCCAGGGATTAGCCATGACATATTTGGAAATTCATTTATTTTTATTTTATTTTGCTGTTTCTTATGCACAAGCGTAATGCTGTCCCCAAGGCTTTTCAGGTAGCCCTCAAATCTTGACAACGTTTGCCGTCTCAGAGTCCTGAGCCAAAATTAATTTTCAAATAAACAGCATAAAAATGTATGGAGTTGTATAAATTTTAATACAAAACACATTTGTTCTCCTTGCTTACATACATGCATGCATACATACATATTTGTGCTTCTGCCAAAAATCATACAATGACATTGAAATTAACACCCTTATGAACATCGTGAAAATCCAGGAAGTTTTCGGTTTAGATTTTTTTTAAACCATCCTACCATGATATGATGCTCTTGCATACTGATATCCATTATGAAATATATATAGAGGGAGAAAATGTCTGTTAATTATATTGGGAACAATCCAGTCCAAGTTAAATTTCATTGGTTTTAATGGAAGTGACCTCACACTCTTTGAAAATGAAAGAGATTTATAAGAGTATGTGCTCAGGTTTGGTTGGATTGTGAACAGTGGGTTTCTCTTGCTGATCTCCTATTTAACTCTCATCAGCAGCCTATCATTGGCCATTTCCGCATGAGTCTGTTATAGTGCGATGATTCCACTTTCAACCTCCTAGGGAATCCTGGGGTTTGCAGTTTCGGGAGGGGCTGCCCGGCCCCTCCCGAAACTGCAAACCCCAGGATTCCATAGGAGGTTGAAAGTGGAATCATCGCGCTATAACAGACTTGTGTGGAAATGGCCATTGTCATGGTGCATGCATATTATTAGGGGAAAAACAACAACTACATTATTCTCCCTGCTCATGAGTCAGAAAATACATAGGGTCTGAGTACCATAAAGTAACTTCTACTCCATGGGATGTAAATGCAAAGATGACCTTTCTCAAAGCCTTTGAGCTTATCTTTTGCAGAGAACTGAGCTAGTTCTATTTTGCATCTTAAGTAAGATGTTGACAAGCTCATGAATAGTATGTGGTGTGATTCTTCATCTTCCAGTCATAGCCGAGCTGTTGTACTTCTGCACAACTCTTTTTGGTTCACTGAGGTGCATGGAAAACCAGAGCAGGACCATTGTCCTGCTTTCCGTAAGGTACAAGTGCCTGCAGGATTAGGCCCCTAGTCCAGGCAAAAAAACCAACCATAGGAGCAGACTGAAAAACAGACAATGAAACCAATGACAGTCAATTACAAGTAGTTAGTCTGGACCGAGGAACAGCTGTGTTGAAAGCCATGTTGGAAGAGGCAGAGATGAGTAGGCATGCTTTGGGTCAATAGTGGAGAAATATATGGTTGTTAGGCTACAGCTCCCCTAATCCTTGATGAATGATTCAGTCTTGTGAGGGAGCACAGTTTCCCTAAACCTGTGTTGGTACAATAAGAGGAAACATGAAAATCTCCAGGCACAGCTGAAAAGGGAGGGCTATTTCTACAGTTTAGGGCTGGTTGAATGTGGAGGCTGATCCCAGATATGCTCTTGTCTCGTAAATTTATTGAAGTCATTTCAAAGACTTAAGGTGTTTTAGAGAAAAGATATTCAGTGAATCTTTTGCTATGTGCTACCAAGCTGGCTTTGACATATTGTGACCCTGTGAGAGATCTCCAGGAGCTTCTGTTATTAACAGCCCTGCTCGGGTTTGTGAACTCAGAGTCATGGCTTCCTTGATTGGCTCAGTCCATCTGTCATGAAGTCTTCCTCCTTTCCTTTCGCCTTCAACTTTCCCTAGAATTATTGTCTTATACAGTGAGTCCTGTGTTGTCTTGGAATGCCCAAAGTACAACAGCCTCAGTTTAGTCATTTTGGCTTCCATTGACAGGATTTCAGGCATAATTTGCTTAGGACCCATTTTCTATCTCTTTTTGGTAGTCCATAGCATCCACACAACAGTAAAGGCAAGACAAAAATCAAAGTCCAAGGTGTCAAAGCAACCTAAGTTTTTCTTCCCCCATAGAGAGGGCTCCCTACTTGTGAGATGCAAGGAGGCACCTGAGTGACCACTTTTGGGAAACAAAGGGCTGAACTAAATGGGCCTTCAGTCTGATGTAGTAGAGTTCTACTTAATGCACCATCTTTATGCTCCTTCTCCTTGTTAAGGTCTTCTGGGGATTACAGTATTCTGCTAGCTAAAATAAACTCTCTGTTGGTGAACTCAGCGCTACCCCTGTGATGTGGGTAAGGTCAACTGTGTTCTGCATGGTCAGTATCAGCATTGGCATGCAGCTAAAGCATGAAGGCATGGGTGGACTACTAGAAAGACAAATAACTGAGTATTTCTAGTAGTCCACGATATATTTTTAGCTACTTCTCATTTATAATAAAAATAAAAAAGGAGAATAAATTCCAATTCATTAACAAGAAATACCAACAATTAAATTTGGAACAACTGTGTGGTTCATCTATGGGCAGAACCTAAAAGGATGGAGTGAGAGCCAAAACACCCTTTAATTTCCGAAACTTTATTACCATCTTTGCAGGTGATTTTCATCAAACTTTCCATTGGGTTTTAGCAATTTTACAGAGCCATACTATGGGGAACTGCCACTTCCTAAGCCTTGCTGGGTTCATCAAAGCCAGAGCAGAAGGGGATGGGTCTTTTAATTTCCCCACTCCTTCTTTCACCTACTGTTTCTTGCTCCCTTTCCCATTTAGTCCCATTGAGGGGAAATAACTGCTGGTTCCATGACTGGTGCAGCCCTCTCTGTTTCTGTGGGTGTGTCTGGGGAACAAAGGGTCCATGTTATGTGCTGCCAATAACATGATTCTATGGATGCTCCTTGTTATCATTAGGGGAAGGTACTGTCACAGTAAATACTTCTCAGTAAATGAGGCAATTTCTATGTATGTTCATGAAAGCTGGGCAGTGAAGAAAGTTGACAGGATGAAAACCAGCTCTTTTGAAATAAGGTGCTGAGAATTCAGTGGATGCCATGGACTACTGCTCTAGAGACTAGGACAAGGAGTAAAGGATTCAAGCTACAGGAAAGGAGATTTCCCCTGAACCTCAGGAAGAACCTCCTGATGGTCAGAGCTGTTCAGCAGTGGAATATGCTGCCTTGGAGTGTGGTGAAGTCTCCTTCTTTGGAGGTTTTTAAGCAGAGGCTGGATGGCCATCTGTTGGGAATGCTTTGATGTGTGTTCCTGCATAGCAGGGGGTTGGACTGGATGGCCCCTGGGGTCTCTTCCAACTCTATGATTCTATGCTAAAAAGACAAATAAATAGGTCCCAGAGCAAATTGGATGTGAACTCTTACTAGAAGCCAAGGTGACCTAGTTGAGGCTGTCATACTTTGGACAGATCATGAAATGACACAACTCATTGGAAAAAGTGATACTGCTTGGTAAAGTGGAATGTAGTAGGAAAAGAGGAAGATGGTAGTATAGCTGGATTGTATAGACCAGGGAAACCATAGCCCTGACTTTGCAAAACCTGAGAAGGCAGTTGGTGACTGGGGCTTCTGGAAGTCCCTCATTCGTAGGGTCACCATAAGGCAAAGTCAACTTGATAACAAATAACAGCACATCATGAGACAATGGCAAATAACACACACACACATTGATGTGTGGAGAGATGGAGAGATATTTCAGATTTTCAAGACTTCTTTTTGTACATTTCTGTACAATGTGCGAAACAGGACAATGTGATGACTTTGGCTCTTTTGAACAAAGTAGTAAAAATAATAGTTTTGCCAGATTTTTTTTGCACAAATTGTGGAAAGCACTTCGGAATAGAGGGGAACCAGTTGGGTGTCTCAATTTGACACTGCAACTGAGATTCCTCATGGGTGTTAGCAAATTCTTAACCAGCCATCCTGACTAAAACAGAGGCCATTTCCACACTTTACCCTTTTCTGTCATGGTCCCAGTGTCACCTCAGCAGTGCCTTTGCCAGGATGGGAGTGTGACCCCAATGTTCCCCTCCACGTTCGGCCAGCTGCCTGCAGATGGGAGCACAAGCGATGCATGCCTTCCTTCCACAGTGCAGCTGGCCTCTTTCCCATTCTGCTCTGGGGAAGGAAGCACCTAGATTGCAGTTCCACCCATTCCGCATGGCTGCCAGTGATGGGAGCATTGCACAATCATGGGCTGTTAGCGGATTTTTTCTGTTAATGGAATATACCACAATTGTGATGGGTGGGGATGCATTGGTAGTGGGACCACGATGACGTCGTGCAAAAGCATGGCTCACAGACAGGTGACAATGTGTCCCCATCACAGGACAGCAATGCTGTGTGGAAATGGCCAAAGACTATGGTGAGACTGTTTTTTTCACAGAACAAGAAGACCACCAATAGTAGAAGGAAAAGAAAAAGGACAAAACAAATAAATGTTCAAAAAGCAAATATGAATTGCAGCCAGCTTGTACTGGAGCTAATAGATCTTTGTATATGCTGTACAACTTGAACTACTGCAATAAGTATCACTTAGTGATTTATACAGACTTGGATTTTGCTCCAGTGTTTTCTTGCCACCAGATCCTTACTGTATTACTGCTGCATTAATTTTAAGTTTATTGTAGAAGTTTTCCTGTCTGTTACATTACACACTGTGAGTTTTTGTCTGCCTTCTCTCCCTTTAAATATGTTCGTTAGTTGTTACATAGGGTTCCTTCCATAAATTTTTTCTAATTAGTGGTTTATGTTTGCTTTATAATCTGATTTTGATGGTGTTCTACAATACTGAATATGATTAGCTTTTGCTGAATATGTTCAGCTGAATATATTTAGCCTTTGATCATTAATTTGTTTTGCCCCTTTATATATATATATATATATATATATATATATATATATATATATAGTTCATTCTTTTGTTCTATGGTTTTTAACACCTGGGATCTTTCTTTTTGTTTCTGATATTTTTTCCTCAACATTCCTAGAGAAGTGAGGGCAGAGCAGTGAAGTCAGAATAGGGATGACAGTGTGGCTATCCACCACTAATCAATTGACAACTTTCATGGCTGACCTCCCACTTCGTGACAAGGCTTTCCTTTTGATGTACAGCCTCCTCTGGCTCTTGGGATGCCCTCACAGGGGCTACAGCTTGCTCTGTTAGTGAATGCAACAATATTTTGACTTTTCCAAGAACAAGAGTGGTTCTTGTGGTAAGTAATAGTAGTAACTCACCATCATCATCATCATCATCATCATCATCATCATCATCATCATCCACCAGAATTCTACATGCACTACTTAGTTATGTTAACAGTTGCATAGCTAAATAGCCTCTCCTGGTCCAGCCTCTCCAAACTTACTTTATTGGGCATTAGCTGTATGGGGAGAAGGGGGTCTATTCTGCTGGTGACTGGGGCATGGGTGAATTATGTTTCCACTCCCTCCTGCTAGTCACTGAAGTTGCAACAAGGATGTGCTACAGGGCCCTGATGCTGATTGTCGCAGCCTTGCTGGCTAGCAAGAGCGTGATGGAAGCATCATCCACTCATGCCTTGATTACCAGTAGAATGGCCCCTCTTCCCTCTGTTTGGCAGATGTGGGATAAAGAATGTCAGGGGGGGCAGTTATGTTTGTGGCAATGGTGCTGCGATTGTGACTACTTAGGGCCCATGAATACAGATCAACTATGGATTGTAACTCCAGGGTCTCTAAGTCTGATCCTGAATTCTAGCCATTGTTATTTATTTATATCCTACATTTCCCCAGGTAGCTTTCGACAGTTAAAACAAACCTAGTTAAAAATTCACAGCATACAAAACTTAAAAAGCAATTAAACTATCATAAAATTCAGACCAGTTGAAAACATAAGCTATTTAAGGATAGCAGTGACAATCAGTGGCTATATTTGGGGAGTGTGGAAAAGTGACGGAGAGATTGCAGAGAGAGGTGTCCCTTTAAAACAATCCAAAACATTTAAAAAGATATGGGGTGGGACAATGAAGGTGAGGGCTAAAACTTTCCATCTTGGTCTGAATATTAAAGGTCTGAATATTAAAGGTGTTCTCTATGGGTTGAAGCCTATTCCCCCTCAAATAAATTCATCAACTTGGATAACTTTTAGAGTTTGAACTAAAACCTGGAGTGGATTCCTTCTTCCCCTGACACTGGAACAGCTAGCCTCCACTGGGCTACTGGAATTCTAAATGGTGATAAAACATAAACTTGTACATTGGAATTGTGATACTTGCTTCCCCCCCTCCATTCCCTCTTCATCATAACTCTGCCCTTTTTCACTGCTGTCTGTCTCTTTCAAGCTGTTCCACAACTCAGTTAACCTGAAGTAATTGGATTTTGGATGATTTTGTCCCATTAAATCAATGGCACAAAATCAGCTTAATTCCAAGACTTTTGGCTTAAACTGGATTGTGGAAGGAATTGCTGGATGATGAATTTAAAAAGCCTAGAGCTGTGAATGAGATAAAGATTTCAAAATGCACAATGCATTAGAAGCACCAGAAGCTGTAACAGTGACAACTGCTTGACTGCAGTTAAATGAAATCAATGTCTCCTTTCAAAATTGTTTCATTCCACAAGGGGGCTTCAAGATCACATTCTGTGTTTTGATAGTTGATGCATTCATTCATAAATGCTAGGCTGTGGGGGTGCATGAGCCGAGGATTTTAAATTCAGTTCAGAGTGTACTTCCTTTTGGTGGGGAACAAAAATAGCGATTTTGTAATGTAAAGAGCCAAGGTAAAGACATCCTTGTTCCTAAAGGGATTCAGTTTAAGATCAGCTCACACAAAAGGAGTTGAGATGTGTTTAAATTTTACATATACTCAATACTCACTGACATATGCTGGAGGGTTGGGGACCAGCTGTATCTTCCTATGGTTTGATGCCAGCGGTGACCCTTTTCTCTTAGGCTTGTTGAAGGGGCTTGGGAATTGACCTCACAACTCTCACACCCATCTTCATAGGAGGCCCTGCAAAATGTCACATCGGAGTTATCCAGCTTCCACCAGATTTGGAAAACTCGGCCCAAGGTTCAGGTGAACTTTGGGTACGGTTCGGAAGGAGCAGCTCCAAACTAGAATGGAACAGAGCATCAGGGTCCCTTGACTTCATGTCCAGTTCTCCATTCTTTTTGCTGAATTGTTACCCACTTTACCTTCCTCCTTTATCAACTCAAGTCAACCTCTTATTCCTCTGCAGTGTTCCCCTCTGAATCTTATTTGGCAAGGGATGTGCTTTAAGCCTGCATACAGGTATACCTCAGGTAACAAGGTAGATGTGTTCCTGGACATTGCTTCTTTAACAGAAAATTTGTCACTAAGGGCAGAAATAACATGGAAAACATAGGGATAGGTTTCCGCACCACAAAAAAGAAGAGCAGTTCAACGTGTTTCAGCAAACCTTTCACTCAAAACTAACAATATGCATTCCTGAAATGAAAAAAAAAGGGGGGGGGCAGGTCAGCTAAGCCTTGACTAAATAAACTAAAACACCTTGAGCTTTCTGAAAGCTTCTCTCATAATGCATCCAAGGATGATTTTTTTTCTTTCACTAGACTCTGCTTTTCTCATGATTTCCATTTGGGTGGCATGCAGAGAGTAGCTGGTGAAGCAGGTTTACAAGTTTTCCTCTTTTCACTCTCTCTTCTATTGTTCACACATATTCAGTAAAGGGTTTTAGAGATAGTTACAGTTTACTTGCCTTTTATAGGCAGGCTTGTACAATAGGATCAGCTAGAGTAGAGTCTCTCTCTTTCTTTCTTTCTTTCTTTCTTTCTTTCTTTCTTTCTTTCTTTCTTTCTTTCTTTCTTTGTTGTTGTTGTTGTTGTTGTTGTTGTTGTTGTTGTTGTTGTTGTGTGCCTTCAAGTTGTTTCTGACTTATGGCGATCCTAAGGCGACCATATCATGGGGTTTTATAGGGGCTGAGAGTGTGAGATGAGCCCAAGGTCACCTAGTGGGTTTCCATGGCCAACCCTCAGATCACTACACCACTCTGGCTTTCTTTCCCAGCTGAAGCTTTATTACATTGTTTATTACAGACACACTGTGGTAACTTGACATTGAAAGGTTGCACTTCTCCAGCCCTTCTTCACCATCCTCCCAGTGCTGATGGTGCTAAAAAATCTTCCAGCTAGACATGGAAGAAACAGGATAAGGAGGGCTAAGCAGGCATGAAAAGACTTTGTAAAAAAAGAGCTTTTGTGTCAAAGGCTTTATTAATTGAGATATGTGTGTATCAAGTTCCAGCATGGCTTCTCAGAGCATGGTGTAGTGGTTGAGCATTGGACTATGAGCCTGGAGAGCAGGGTTCTAATCCTCAGTCATGGAAACCCTGTGGGTGAGCTTGGCCAAATCACACTCTCTCAGCTTCAGAGGAAGGCAAAGGCTTTATTGAGCCTTCCCTCAATAAAGTTGTTGTTGCTTTGTGCTTTCAAGTTGTTTCTGACTTATAGTGACCCTAAGGCAACCATGGGATTTTCTGGGGGCTGAGAGTTTGTAATGTGCCCAAGGTCACCAAATGGGTTTCCATGGCTGAGTGGGGAACTGAACCCTGGTCTAGATAGGTTAAATATGATCAGTGTGTGCCTGCCAATAACGTCCAGGAGCTCGATGAAGGATGGGTTGGAAATCAGCAAAGGCAGCCTGTAGGACCAAGTCCTTCCATGTGGTAGTTATTCTTGCAGTCACTGTAAATGTGAATGCATACACTCTAACTGTCCCAATTTGGCAGGGACTGTCCTGATCAATCATCTAATGTCTCACTTTTTCAACTGCTTTTTAAATGTCCTCATTTCTTCTTCCACTTTCCTCCCTTATCCTTAGTTTACTTCAATTGGTATAAGCTGAGTTCCAGGTATGAAAGTTGTTTGCACTCCATTAACTCAGTGGAATCTTTACCGTCCCAGTAGGCTCAGGGAAAAGTAAACTTCTGCAGCCTCTCTTAGCTTGTGTGTTCTTCCTCTTTAATAACTTTTGCCATCCTGATCACATTCCAATGTTGCTTGACCACATGTGCCCCAGTTTTCATCTGTGAAATGTTGGAGGGTATGTGAATGGAGGTGCCACTCAAGAAACTGGAGCAGAAGATCATCCTGCTCATCAGCTTTTATGGGTGTCATTGACAGAAGAGTAGACAATGCCTAGTATACAGCAACAACAATGGTTGTCATTGCCAGCAGGTCAACAATAGCCTGAAGTCCAATTATATAGGCGATGTAGGGTGTGTGAACTTGTATCACCTGTCCACACACCTAGGATTAGATGACAGTGCTGTGAGATGAGTCATTGTGGCTTCTAAGTGAATGTCAGATCTGTTACCTCCCTTTGTGAAGGTAGCTGTGGTCTTTCATTGATCTATATCCTGTCACATACAGGCCATTTCCGTACTACACTGTTATAGTACTATTATTCCATTTTCAACATCCTGTAGAATTCTGGGGTTTGTAATTTACTGAGGCCAAAGAGCTCTCTGGCTGAGAATTCTAAATGCTCCTCCCTAAACTGAAAACTGCAGGATTTCATAGGATGCTGAAAGTGGAATAATAGCATTATAACAGTGTAGTGTGGAAATGGCCATAGTCAGTATTTTGCACTTAACATTCTTCAGAGGAAGGTTGCAGTAGCATCCCCAGATGATAGCACTAGTATCCATCTAAGAATTCTTAAATCAGTCCCAAAATAAAGATAGAGGCAACAAAGCCACATTTGCAAATGCTCATACCATGTGGTTGTGTCCTCTGGGACTCAAGAATTTGGCAAGACTTTCCTATCAAACAGACACATCATAGCAAAACATTACTCCCTGTAATGCCTAAGTGTGCTTCTGACTGATTGCAATTATGCACCTGCAAACAAAAACTCATGGAAAGGAAAAACTCAGATTTCAATCTTAGCCTCTGCTTCACTGGAATCCAGAGAATAATCACCACCAATGACTGCTAGTCATGAAGGATATATATTATATATACCAGTGTGTCTTGGGCTGTCTGTTGTGGAAGACCAGCCATTATTTTTTTCCAGTGTGCCAAGGACCAGCATATACCCACCAGCACTTCACAGATAAAACCCACGACCCATGTGGTCATACAACATCAGACTGTGGTCAAGATGACAAAAGTTATTAATAAGGAAGGAAACACAGGCTAAGTATGACTTCAGGAATTTGCTTTTGACTGAGCCTACTGAGAAGGGCAAGATTCTGCCCCTCCCCTCTTCTTCCCCCAGCTGAGTTAGTTGAGTACAAACTACTTTTGCATTTTAAACTCATTTTGCAGCAGTTAAATTAAGCTGAGGACAAAGGAGGAAAATGAGAGGAAGAGAGAGAAACAGGGACATTTTTGAAGCAGCTGAAAATGTGGGACTACAGATTAATTAGACTGTCCCTTCCAAACATGGACAGTTTGAGGGTGTGCCAGCATCGTATTTTTGCCCATTGGCTATAACTGTTTCCTGAAAACTCATCAGGGACTGGCAGCCAATGGCTCAGGAATGGGCATTGGTCTATTTACGCTGTTGTATCTATCATCTATCTGTCTTTCTGTCTGTCTGTCTGTCCGTCTGTCTGTCTGTCGATCGATCGATCGATCGATCCATCCATGCATCCATGCATCCATGCATCCATCCATCCATCCATCCATCCATCCATCCATCCATCCATCCATCTCTGTCTGTCTGTCTGTCTGTCTGTCTGTCTGTCTAATCTATCTATCCCTATATATTTGGATTGCAGGAGGGTGTTGTTTATGACAAACACAATAGCTGACCACTGTGGAAATGTAACGCAGACTAGATAGGCCTTTGGACTGATCCAGCACAGCTTAGCTTGTTAATCCACCCTGAGTCTTACTTTCCTCACAAGTCTGCTGTTTTGTTTCTGCTTCTTTTTTTCTCTCTGTCACACAGAGCTCCTGCTATTTCATTTTCAGATTTGTAAAAGATCATTAAAGAGTGTCTGATTCACAGTGCTGCTCTGTGTATGTTTACCCAGAAGTAGGACCCACTGAATTCAATGTGGCATACTCAAAGGCAATTGAATGTAATGTTGCAACCTAAATATTGCAGCTGCAAATACTTTGAGGACATAGCATTTGATTGTCTGAAAAAGCAGGATCTCCAAAACAGACAGGGAAAGGAGCACATAAATATGTGTAGCAGTGGTGGATAAATGAGTACTGCATTAGTTCAATTAGTTTAATTAATTAGTGTAATTGCATTGCTTTTTGCAAATGCAAACTGCCATGTAAATGCAGCTGTTATTGTAGTGTTTAATTGGTCTAAGTGTTAGCATTAATTAAACAGACTTGGAATAAATTTGTTTGATTCACAAACTTTATTATGCAAAATAAGCAGCATTTAGTGGCAGCAGAGTTGGCCTGCCAGATGTTCCAAGTCTTGTAGGACATTATGGTATACAGTGGATTGGATGGGAGTGGAGCTGTTTCTTGCAAGGGTGTAAACATTGTGCATCCTATGTTGACAGATTTCAAGAATAAAATGGCTGCTTCCACCATAAAGTAAGAGATTGCTGCCACTGCAATGACAATTTTTCTACCATTAATCATTTTTATTGTATGCAGGCCTAATATCCAAATAGGTTGAAGGGCAGTATGTAAATATTTTAACAAAAGAATGAAGAGGACGGTCAGTGCCTAAAATAGCCACTGCGCAAAAGCATAACTGCTTTAGCTCACTAGCTTAGAACATGAATGGTCTGGAGAACCAAACTGTGGGTGTACACTTAGAAAAATATCCATAAGGTTTCCCTAAAAACGCTCTTACTAGTTTTGGTGTGTGTGTGTATAAGTAGATTTTACAATCTAATCCCAATGAGCCACTTTACTACCTGATAAAATCTCTTTATTAGCAACTTAGTTCACCACCCCCATGGAAATGTCATTTTTATTTTTAAATGCATAAGTTGTCTTATGCTCCAAACATTTTTAAATGTATGAGTTGTCTTGTGGCTCCTGAATATCAGTTACAATGAAACTGGATGCCCTACATGAGTATAGTGGAATGGGAATCTTCTGTAGTTTGCTGGGTAGAATGGGCCTTCTTTTTCTGCTTTTCTTACCTGTCACTGATTGGGCCAGCAATATGCCTGTCCAATCAAGCAAAATCCAATTGGACAGAGAGCTCCTAGCACTACTAATTAAAAGACATTGTGCAGTGCAGCTATTACATCTAGTTCCTGTCCTGAATAGCCGTGTATATTTTGTGTGTGTGTGTGTGTGTGTGTGTGTGTGGTAGGAACAACAGTGTTAAAACATGGGAGGGTTATATCGACATCATCTGGACCTCTTGCAAAATTTAAGAAATGAAGCAGTGTGATTGACCAAGAAAAATCTTGGTAGCCAAAGGCTTGGAAGCATCACATTGAATCCTGAGATCTTTGAGAAAGCTCCTTAATGGAATGTGATACAGCTGTAAGGACAAAAGGAAGTCACCCCAAAGTTGGCCAGAAATGCTTCTGAGAAGAGTTCTCTAACCCTTTAGTTTCATTTGATGAAGGTCCAAAGGACCTTTGGATAGATTGCTGTGGGAGCTGATCAAACAGTCCTTTTCCATACACTTCTTTCTTTTCAGGGATCTCAGGATTTAAAAATCAGTGTGGGTTGTTCTGAGTAAGAGAGTATGTGAAAGTGAAAGGAGGGACAGATGAATATTACTGTAGAGTACCATCAGGTTAAATCCAGTTATTAGTTTGTGCAGCCCCTTGGAATCAATGGAATTTACATATATGTCAACTAACCAGTCACAATCATTTCCATAAGACTACTATAGTGAAGACCAACACTGGATTTAGCCCTTAATCCAGGCATGAACAAAGATTATAGTGGTATCTTCCAGGTAACAGTATGGTCAAAATGAAGATTAGCTTTACAGTGTTTTATTTCCTCACTTGGTTGCTTAGCAAAGGAATTCCTGATAATCTAACCTGCTAATCCTCAAAAGGTCATTTTGATAGATAAAGCGAACCAAACTCAAAACAACTTGGTTGAGAAAATAAAAATGATACCAATTTTATCTTAACCCATCCCTCCAAACTTGTTGGAATTAATAGAGTTCATAATTATTCCTAAAGCATACCTTCCATGTGTCAGATGTATATCTGTGTTTTCTTTTATATTGTCAGAGCAAGAATTTCATCACAGTTGGGAAGGGATCCAGCAGACTGAGGATGCCAGTTCCATAGAATAAGAAGCTGACACACCCTATTAATTAATTCTGAAAACCTTCTCTCTAAACTATGCACTTCCCTGAACTCTTTGTCTGAGTATATGTATATTATACATCTGTATATCTGTATAGGTCAGTTTAAATTCATATCCTAATACAATATATTTCAGATATGCAGAGATGACTATAAGCTTGAAAAATGGATAGATCCAGAAAATGCCACAAGGGCTACAAAGTTAATTTGCACTCCTAAGCATTTTTACCCAGATGGCTCATTGTAGTCTTGATCGATTAAATTCCTAAATGCTTCTATGACAGTGTAGTTTTTCTTTCAGGTTGTTTTTCTCTGCTAGCTGCTTATGGTGTCAACCTGGATAAACAAGTTATAATAATAATAGCAGGAAAACATACTGAGAAAATAGCACTATAGTCCTTAAATAGACATTTTTGGGGGGTGCATCATAGAGTCAGTGCTGATTAAACTGGATACCTTTAAGAAAGAATTTCCTATCTGTAAAGACTATTCAGCAGTAGAATACTCTGTCTAAAAAGATTATCTGTTATTAGAAGGGCCAGCCCTACCATTAGGGAGAATGAGGCAGTGACCTCAGGTGGTGGATACTGGCATGGAAGTAGCATGGAGCTGTTGGAGGAGAGAGCTGTTTGAGTAAAATGGTTGCAATCCTGCATGGCTCTGCAGAGCGTTGCTGTTCTACATGCGGAACATTGCTATGCTGAGCCATTTACTACCCTGAGACATACTGTAGAGCTGCTGGAGTCTCCCCACAACTATTCTGGGCCCTGGTGAAGTGTGTGCATATGGGTGATCACAGAAGCATCTGACTATGTCACTGTAGCCAGATGTAAAGCAGTTATGTCATCTGCTGTGGTCTTCCGGGGTCTACCAGAGGTCTCAACAGCTGCTGCAATCATTTTTTTTTTCCTGGCTACATGGCCATTGATTGATTGATTGATTGTATATATACCTTGCTTTTCTCCTAGAATGGGATTCAAGGTGACATAGCCAGATGGTGGTGGGCTTCAGCAGCTCTTTGGTAGGTCTAGGGGTTGGAAGCTTTGATCCTCTGCAAAGGAAGAGAATATCAATCTCTGCGGGAACCAAAAATAGACATATGCAGTTAAACTTAAGTCTGTGTATGCCACTAACAGGATGCCAGCTAACATGGCCTATCTGCCCTCTAAGCTACCCTCTTCTCCTGAGATTCAGTGCACGATGCAGTTCCATCTTCCATCTTGAAATGCAGTTCATCTGCTATTCCAGTCAGCTTCTGTACATGGAATGGCAGAAGTGGGTTATCATCTGTTGCTTCAGACAGCAAAATACTTGGGCTAGCCCTGACTTGTAAGAGTTTTTCAAAGGAAAGTTGGACAGGTATTGACCGGAGATTCTCAAGAACTAGGACATCCCATCTTGAGGAAAAGTAAAGTAGATTATTGCATATGACCTATCAAGCTAAATATCATTCACACAGGGCTCACACAGGATTTGAAGTACTGCTTGTACTTCCTGCTTGGGATTTCAAGAAACAAGTAATACGGTACCTGTCAAGGCGTACTGCTAGAGTGTGTTCAGGTTTGATGGACAGGAGGTTGTACAGACCTGAGCAGAGGATCAGTGAGAATGCTTCCCACTTTTTCAGTGGGATGGTAAGGAGACAGATCAGAAGAAAACAAGCAAATGACTGCAGCTATACAGTTTCTTTATGGTATATAAGACAGAGAGATCTTAGGGAAACAAATCATACCATTTTAAAAAATCTCCTCAGAAACAGGATGGTTCACCGTTTGACCTCAAGACTGAAAAGCACAGCAGCATATCACCATGTCTCATTTCACTGACTGGGAAACTTCAGCCAGTGTTCCCTTTCTGTACCCAGTCACGACACAAAAATAAAGATCAAAAGGATCGGGCAAGACTGCCTTTTCTCTAGTGCCAGACCTGTCTCATATTTTAAGATCTCTAGGTCCACACTGACTACTTCCATGAAAAGTTTCTTGACTTGTATAGAAGCTGTGTCTTCTTGTCTTTGTGTGGGGGAAAAACCCTTGAAATAAATGAATACTTTTCAGTGAAAATGGAAAGCATGTTTCTCCTTGCTTCTGTTAAAAATTCAGGGGAAAGCGGTAAAGAGGTAAAGGAGGGAGAAATTATCTTTGGAATATTTGAGACAACTTGGTTGTTGAGAACTGTTTCAGCAACTCTCCGTTATTCAACTTGCAACAGAAAGAGTTTTGAGCATGAACTGGCTCTCTTCTCCCGTTTTTTAATTTCCTCAACACACACACACACACACCTTGCAACATGCAGCAGTCCATCTGTGAATCCCAGTGTCTGTCATCCACTTATTGTCCTGTCTAGTGCTCTCCACAGTGGAACTAATCAACTGCCTTGAATGAAGCAGTGTTCATCAACGGAATTCCTTAAAGCTCCTGAAGTATTCACTGAGGAGGAGAAATCTTTTAGTATGATTTGCTCCACATTCAAAAATTCCATTGTCAAAGGAGAATAGGTGATTAACAGCAGGCCAAGAGCTGCAGGTTTAGAAATTATTTTCTCTGGCCTGTCTCCTCTCCTCTCCTCCAGCCCTAGCCAACACACCATAATAAGGTGACTTCAAGGAGTGGTACAACAAGAAGCTGTTTAAGTCCACCTGGTCCCCTTTGATTTATTAGCTTTAATGAGGAAATCTGCTACTTTAATCATGGAGGAAAAGAAAAGGTCTCACGCCACTCTGACAAATCAGTGATGCATTTACACAGAAACACGGGAAGGGTTGTGATCACAAAAATAACGCCATTTACTATCCCCTTTAGCTCTCCACAGTATGAAATGCCAAGGCAGTTTTGTGGCGCTTCCTGTTGTGACCATTACCTGTGGAGACTGGGCTTTCTTCCAGAGAGCACCCTGTGTGGGAATGCAGGGGGGAGAAACAGAATTAATTTCCACTTGGAATGTTTTGCTGCTGTGATCTTACCCCTTTTCAAGTTGTGGAAGCAGGGCCCTTGTAAGAGACAGTCATCTACTGAAAGAGCCTCTGCGTGGCATAGAATGCAGTTGGGCATCTTAAACATAGCCCATAGAGCCCAAGCATTCTTCGCTGAGAGGTTAATTTATTTCTGCAGTGGCAGGCTGTTAATTCATATGTGAGCCTCCTCAGTCAATGTACTTGTGAAGCAGAGCTTGGAAAGTTTGCTTTTCTTCAGACTGGAACTCCTTAAATCTCCCAGCCAGCATGGGGAGAGATTCTGGGACTTTTAGTCCAAAATGTAACTTCCTGTGCTTGGCTGCCAGATTAGTATGAAAAAAAGTGTCTCTGCCCTGTGTTAAGCAATAGGTCTGTGGTAAAAAAACCAAACCAAACCACACTTTCCTCTTACTGACTTCATTGTCTCCTGAACACCTCGAGATCACATGAGGAAGGAAAGCAAGGCACACCAGAGGGCAGCCTTTGAACCATATAATGATTCTTCTCTACTTCTTCTCCATTTGGTGGGACCACATTCTCATAACTCATTCCTTCTAACATTTCATGAACGAAAGCTGGGCCATGTGGCCAAGCAATGCCAGAGTGTGGCCAAGATGGCAAGAGTTATAAATGAGGATGGCTACACAAGTTAGGAGAGGCTGTGGCCATTTGCTTTTGCCTGAGACTACTTTAGCCTCCTTTCCTACTTGCTGAGTTAACTAAGCACAAACTACTTCTGCACTTTGAACTCCGTTTTCAGCAATTAAAGTAAGGAGAGGATGAAGGGGGAAAGTGGGAGGAGAGAGAGAGAATGGGACTTTTTTTTTTAGTTCTTTTTATTGTTCCATTAAAAAAAAGAAAAGAAAACTGGAAAGTTGGGAGAACTCATGGAAAGATGCACAACATTTTTTAAGAACTGCTAGTTTAACAGAGAATTATTGTAAAATTTATTTCAGATGGTATTATACACCGGTACGAATCGCTAAAATAAGTAAGAATACTAAAAATACATGTTGGTAATGTTCTGAAAAGGGAACCCTGTAGAACCTTTGGTGGGGCTGTAACATAGCAAAGAAGTATTGGAGACTGGGACATTTTAAAAGCACTTGAAAAAATGGGAAAACCAAAGGTTAATCAGGACTGTCCCTGCCCAATTGGAGCAGTTGAAGGGTATAATAACTATGACTGTAACTAAAAATGTACTGTTATGCTGCAAAGGTATTGACATCCTTTATTACCCTATAATTGTAACATAACTTAGTTACATTATACAAGTGTAGTTCCTCACTGGAGGAAGAGCAGTTTATGTCAAACTGAGGCCCTTTCCACACCAGGCAATTAGAACAGGGCAGTGCGTCCTCACACGGAGGTCGTCTGCACCTTGGAGCGGACTAGGAGTGGACTACTTACCGGAGATCCGCACCTCAGTCTGCTCCAAGATGACCCCAAGTGGTCTTCCAGCGTGTTTTTGAAAGACCAGAAAAAACAGGTCTTTATTTTCCTGGAACGCGCCATTGCGTTCCTGCTCTCTTGTGCAGATTTGCAGGCTCACACCAATGCGAGCCTGCCATCTGTGGAGGGTGGGCTTTAGGCGTGGTGAGCTTCAGCGTAGGTCAGGACCCACGACCAACCGGAAGCCACCATTTTGGAAGCCAGAAGCCGCCATTTTGGAAGCTGGAAGCTGCCATTTTGGAAGCCGGAGCAGTGCAGATCTACAGACCTCGCACTGCTCCGATTCGCCCTGGACCAAGGAGGAGCCCTGCAGAAGGGCTTCAGGGACAGTCCGCATTGCCTCAGAACCCAGAAAAAGTGGTGAGTAACGGCACGGAGTGATTCCCTCGCCTTGTGCAGAAAGGACCTGAGTTTGTTCATTTGTTTATTTATACTCTAGTTATTATAAAATATTCAATTGCAAGTAAAAAGTTGTTATTAACTAGTTGCTTCCAACCACTGTATATATTGCACAATTTTGGCCAATTGATTGAGCTAATTAAGAATGACATGAATGATGTAGAATTCCAATGACTAAATTGGGATAATGAAGAGTCTCCTGAT
The DNA here is from genome assembly GCA_030412105.1 of Cyclura pinguis. NCBI lineage: Eukaryota > Metazoa > Chordata > Lepidosauria > Squamata > Iguanidae > Cyclura > Cyclura pinguis. The sequence goes on from CM059601.1 coordinate 22,028,563, forward strand.
CTGACCTGAAAAGGAAATAAAAATCTTTATGCTTTCAGAACATGGATTGTATGGACGGTGCCCCTAAGCATCCATCAGAGTACAAAGTTATCATTCTAACAGATAGTACAAAGGATGGCAACGTGCAGAGGTGTATCTAGGGTGGGGCAAGTAGGATAGGTGCCCTGGGCACCAATGCTAAGGGAGTGCAAAAGAGTCATGCTGGAAGATTTAGTGGTGGCGTCAGTGGAGGAGGAGGAGGAGGCAGTGGCGGCAATGGCAGCAGCCCCGGAGGTAGAGGTGCAACTTCCAAACTTGCCCTAGGCACTGTTTACACTAAATACGCCCCTGACATTGTGGATTATTTATGGCCATAATGGTCCAGCCTGATTACTGTAAAGCTTTCTATCCTAGAAGGCATAGAGGGCACATTAGGAAGATAGACAAAAATGTTATTGTTCCCATTAAGAAAGAACAGAACCACAAAAGAAATTCCTGACTCAACTCCATATTCAGCTAAGTCTAGTGCCACCTACTGATTAAGGCTTTTAGTGATGCTGAGACAAGTATGGTAAAAGTTGGGGCTGAGCACATAATGCTGATTACTGGATCACATGCTCACCTTCTTGTTCAGCCCCAAATGAGCAATGTATTTTTAAAAAAATACTGAATCTAATCTCTGCATTTACAACTGCTTACATTTTCCCTTTTAGATATGTCAGCTATTGATTGAAGCTTTACTACCTCTAATCAAAGATGGATTGGTTATTGAAAGAAAACAAAAACCTCCCTTGGCTTTGTTCTCTGCTATTCTAAATATCCACCATGAAATTCCTCCCCTTGCCTTGTTTTTCTTCACCTCATTGGTACTTCCCTTTTAATCTCAACCTGAAATAATGTTCCATTCACCTTTGTTCTACAGAGAGGTGTTAGATCCTCTAAGTTTAATATCTGCTCACTGTTCCAGTTATGTTGTCTATAAAATTGAAGATCCAATTACATGGGAGTGGGGATGGGATGTAGGTTTTGCTGACTGGATAGGCATAGCTAAGGTGAGAACATTCCCTGTTTTGCCATACAGAGAGGGACCTTCTCCAATGGAACTAGATAATGTTGCATTATCTTTTTTAAAAATATTTTTGTTAAAGCACCAATTTTAAATATATAAAACAACACACAAGGGAATACATAACTCTAGGACAGAGAACAGGAACCAAACAACACTAACACTGTAAAAAATAACCTATTCTAAAAAGACAAAACTTATGTTATTGTGTTGCATCATCATCAAGTTATCACAATGTTTTCTAAAGATGCAGGTAAGATCATTGGATGTGACACAATGTTGGTAGGTATTGAAGAAACATGCAAGTAGGTGGGCTGCAGTTCCATTCCACTGCGGAACATGTATTTTGTATGCCTAAGGGCTCAGGGCCAATCTTTAGAAACCACAGTTAAAAGATCTCAATGTATATTCCCATACTACCCAACTGCAGCAATTTCATACTACTTCATCAGACATGACTCCATCATACGAATCCTGGGATTACTACAACTACAACTCCCAGGATTACATAGGATGCAGCCATGGCAGTTAAAATGGGATCATACTGGTCTAAATGCATAGTGGGGATAAACCCGCAGTGAGAAGATAGAGAGAGACTTCTACTCAAGGCCTTGGATTGCTGTTGCCTACCTGACTAGCTGATGCTGGACTAGACGTACCAGCGTTCTGAATTACTGGAGTGCTGTTCTGTAGTATAATTATTGTAACGATTAGTCTACCCTTGTGATCCATGGGACAGGGGGAATCTGGTTAATATGCAGACAGGGTGAATAGTCCTGACTCTGAAACCTGTGGTGTTAATTCATGGACACCATTGTTGGGAGTGGCAACCTTTGCATGCTTAATTAACTGGCTAGTTTGTTTGAATGTTTATTGTAGGCATAGAGAGATAGCCTAGAGAAAACTTCCTGTTTGTTTTGGTCAACACCTCTTCCTCCAGCATGTACACATTCTTTGGTCTTAAAAAGGTTCTCTTGCCATTTACTCCTTCCTTTTGTCTTTGCCTTTTGTCCTGAAAGCATGCCCTGAGATCTCCTAACAGGGATTATTTTCAGCAAGCATGTGAGTGCTTAATTTTCTTCCTACCTTCTTCAAGAATCGAACCTGTGTAGACTATGCACAAGATTTTGTGAGTAAATTCTTTTATATTTTTAACCAAATTGTTTTTTTGCGTTTATTTTGAGCTAGGTTAAGTGTGTTTGGGGTGGAGTGATAGAAGTGGGACTGGTAATCTGTTCAACTTCCGTTTTTGTGCGATTACTAAGATACTCTGCTGATTGAGGGTCTCATTACCAAAAATCTCTCAATTCCCCAACAGGTTATGGGGTTCCAGAACAGAACAGTTACCAGATTTTTCGGGTTTTAGTTATTTTTTGCATTGTGTCTTTCTTGTGAAAGCGGCTGGTTCCCCCCCCCCCTTCCCCCCTTTTTGGAAACACACATCTAACTAGAGAATTTTTACCTAGTTTTGGGTGCTGATTTTTTTTGGGGGGGGATTGCTAACTAAAGCAAAAATGCTGCATGCAGATTTAGACCTAGCTTCCAAACCCAGACTTGTGCGACTCACCAATGAGAGCTATACAGAATGGAGGCAAAAATTACATTTAGGCTTTAGTCACCATAATGTTCTTGATGCAATTGAAAAAGAAAAACCAAGTGGTGAAGCTGCAGAACAATGGTTGAGAAAAGATGCCACAGCACAGTACCTAATTGGTAATGCATTGGAGGCTAATCAGCTACTTTATGTAAGAGACTGTACCACTGCAAAGGAAATGTTAGACAAAATTAAAGAAGTTTATGGTCTTTCATATGAAAAGTCTCAGTCAATTTGGATGAGGGAACTTGTACAGCTTCACCTTCATACTAAAGCAGGCTGTGAAGCTTATATCAGCAAACTGATTATGATTTTTGATAAGTTGAATTCCTGTGGATTCCAGTTTTCTGATAAACAAAAGGTTTATTTCCTGACTGGAACTCTGAGATGAGAGTTCAATCCCTTCATCTCTCTCTTACAAAACTTAAAAGGGCTAACCTTTAATGAAGCTATGTCTAAACTACAAGAAGAATGCATTGACCAAGGGTCCTCCCCTTTTGATCATACACAGAGACCAAGTGGATCAAATTACCTGGCCACTAAGAAGGGCAGACACAAAGCTCTGCCTAGGGACCAATCAGAGCTCAGTTGCTATAACTGCAATAAGAAGGGTCACATTGCAAGAAACTGTACCCTTCCCAAAAAGTCCTCAGCCAAAGGTAGCTCTCCAAGTAAGAAATTTACAAGACAAAGGCAGCATGAAGTAGGTGAATCAAGCAAACAGTCTTACAGAGGAAGTAATTTTCTTTTAATGGGACAGACTCTGGCAGTTAATGACTACAAGCAGAAAAATAATTGTTGGATTATAGATTCTGGCTGTACCAATCACAGCACATTTTCTGATGCTTATTTTGATAAAATTGATCGAGATGCAACAGGAAAAATTCAAGCTGCAAATGGTGAATCCATGCAGATCTTGGGATCAGGAAGCTGCACTTTAAACTGTCTATTGCCTAATGGCAAAGTTACCCAGAATGTAGCAAGTGATGTCTTGGTTGTTCCTGAATTACACTGCAACATGCTCAGTGTGTCTGCTTTGGATAAGAAAGGATTTGAAATACTTTTCAAACAAGGAAAATGCACAGTTACCAAAGATAATGTCCTTTTTGCAGAAGCATTTGAGAATAATGGTGTCTATGAGTTACATCTTTCAGCTCAACAAGCTAATGTTGCTAGAGCACAGATGAATGAGAACAGCCTTGACCTATGGCACAGACGTCCTGGACATCGTGATCCAAAGGCAGTTCTTGAACTACAGAACCAGAGTTTGGCCACAGGAATCAAGGTGAATCAACAATACAATGAGAGTACTACCAGGTGCGTAACTTGTGTTGAACAAAAGTCAGTCAGAGCCTCATTTCATCCAAGGACTGAAAAGAGAACCACTAAGGTACTGGATCTCATTCACAGTGATTTGTGTGGTCCATTTAATGTTCCTTCACTTGGTGGAAACAGATATGCTTTAATTTTTGTGGATGATTTTTCAAGGTATTGTGTTACTTATCTTCTGAAAGAGAAGAGTCAAGCCCAAGACATGCTACAGAAGTATGTTGTCATGGTGAGAACCAAGTTTGAGATAACACCTAAAGCTATCCAGACAGATGGCGCTGGTGAGTACATTTCACATCGCACACAAGCTTTCCTGGAAGAGCATGGCATTTTGCACAGGAGGAACGTTCCTTACACTCCTGAGCAGAATGGGATTGCTGAAAGGAAACTGAGATCTCTCCTGGAGATGACAAAGTGCATGCTGGCAGATGCTTATCTTCCCAGTAAATTTTGGGGTGATGCCTTTATGACCTCAACGTATCTCCAGAATAGATTGCCAACAAAAGGCACCACACAAACACCATTTCAGTTATGGCATGGCAGAGTACCAGACATGAAACACATTAGAACCTTTGGAAGTATTGCATATTCATACATACCACAACAGAAGTGATACAAACTAGGTGCAAGAGCAGAGCAGACTATTCTAATTGGCTATGCTCCTGGAAGCAAAGGCTATAGAGTAATGAACTTAAAGACTGGTGAAGTTGCTACCAGGCATGTAGTTTACTTTGATGAACAAAGTAGAGTTGATAAGAGAGGAACTGTCGTAGACTTTCCAGATGAACGAGAGACTATCTTAGAATCACTGGAAGAAGAAGAGCAAGATGTTGAACCTCTCTTAGAAGTGCAGATGTTGCCTTCATCTGAAATACCACAAGCAGCTACACAACCTGATTCTGAACAAAGGACTGAGATACATGCTGCAGAAAGCAAGCTAAAGGCAGAGAGCAGTACACTAAGAGAAGGGGATGCAGATGGCTCTGACCTGAGCACTGGACCGGAGGATGCTGCAGAGACAGACCAGGTTCCAGAACAGGTTCCCAGACGCTCAATGCGACCCAACAAAGGTGTACCAGCTCCACGCTTGTCCTACCTCGCAACATCAGTGTTACCAAATGAACCATCAAGCTTTGAAGAAATTGAACAGATGCCTGCAACTGAGGCAGCTCAGTGGAGAAAAGCAGCACAAGAAGAAATAGATGCACTGCATAAGAATAGAACATGGATACTTACCGAACTTCCACCAGGAAAGAAAGCCATAAGATCCAGATGGGTCTTCGAGCTGAAACTGGATGCACAAGAAAAGGTGGAACGCTACAAAGCAAGGCTAGTTGCTCAAGGCTTCTCACAGAAATTTGGAATAGACTTTGATGAGACATTTGCGCCTGTTGTCAAACACAGTACCATAAGACTGCTTCTCAGTCTAGCTGCTTCCAAACAAATGGATGTTAGACACCTTGATGTAAAAACTGCTTTCTTACATGGACAAATAACAGAGGAACTGTACATGCAACAACCTCCAGGCTTTGTAGACCAGAAGCAACCACATCTGGTTTGCAAGCTTAACAAGGGTTTGTATGGACTTAAACAGGCTGCTAGAGCTTGGAATGAGAAACTAGACACAATGTTGGAACAATTAGATTTTAAGCAAGGAGAAGCAGATCAGTGTCTATATACCAGAACCAAAGAAGGTTATTCAACCTTTATCCTGACCTATGTTGATGATTTGATTATAGCCACCAACAGAAATAAAGACTACTCAGAAGTTGTATATCACTTGAACAAAGAAATGGAATTGAAAGAGTTAGGAGATGCAAAATACTATTTGGACATGGAGATTCAAAGAGAACAAGATGGATTTTTTCTACTAAATCAAAAACAAAAGATTGCTGAACTTTTAGAAAGCTTAGGACTCCAAGATGCCTACACTGTAGCAACGCCCATGACCACAGATTTTCTTAAAAATACTGAAGAAAGTGATGTTTTACCAGATAATAGTCTCTACAGAACAGCAATAGGAAAACTTTTGTACCTTTCTACCAACACAAGACCTGATATTGCATCTGCTGTAGGGATTCTGAGCAGGAAAGTTAGCTCACACACAAAGAAAGATTGGACTGGAGTAAAAAGGGTAGCTAGATACTTAAAAGGGACTATCAACTTTAAATTGAAGCTATCAGCTAGTAGCAATCCTAAATTAGTATGCTACACTGATGCAGATTGGGCTGGTGATACTGCAGATTATCACCCAGTCAGTGGTTTCCTATTTTTGTATGGAGATGACCCTGTTTCTTGGGGCAGCCACAAGCAGAGTGTGGTGGCTCTATCCTCTACAGAAGCAGAGTATATTTCAGCATCAGAAACATGTAGAGAATTACTATGGCTTGATCAATTGTTGTCTGATTTTGGAATAAATGAAGAAAAACCAATTCAAGTTATGGAAGACAACCAGAGCTGTATTAAACTTTCTTAAACAGAGAAGATGACACCACGCAGCAAGCACATAGGAAGAAGATAGCACAAAGTACGTGAGCTGACAGAGAATGGAATGATCAAGATGATCTACTGTCCAACCACTGAGATGGTAGCTGATATCCTGACCAAACCTCTACCAAGAGACGGCTTTGAGAACCTGCGAGTCAAGATGGGACTTCAGGGGTGCATGCACGGTTGAGAAGAGGTGTTGGGAGTGGCAACCTTTGCATGCTTAATTAACTGGCTAGTTTGTTTGCATGTTTATTGTAGGCATAGAGAGGTAGCCTAGAGAAAACTTCCTGTTTGTTTTGGTCAACACCTCTTCCTCCAGCACGTACACATTCTTTGGTCTTAAAAAGGTTCTCTTGCCATTTACTCCTTCCTTTTGTCTTCGCCTTTTGTCCTGAAGTATGCCCTGAGATCTCCTAACAGGGATTATTTTCAGCAAGCATGTGAGTGCTTAATTTTCTTCCTACCTTCTTCAAGAATCGAACCTGTGTAGACTATGCACAAGATTTTGTGAGTAAATTCTTTTATATTTTTAACCAAATTGTTTTTTGTGTTTATTCTGAGCTAGTTTAAGTGTGTTTGGGGTGGAGTGATAGAAGTGGGACTGGTAATCTGTTCAACTTCCGTTTTTGTGCAGTTACTAAGATACTCTGCTGATTGAGAGTCTCGTTACCAAAAATCTCTCAATTCCCCAACAACCATGTCAACATGTGTCTTATTTTTGGATCCTTCTATTCTCTGGCAATCTACTGCTGTGACGAATGATCTCCTTTAAAAGGTTACCTCATTTACCTTTTGTTTGTTGTTCCTGAGCCATGGACTCTCATGGCTCATGCATGAGGCAATCGTCTTGCAGAGCGTGAGGGTTTGCCAGAATATTTTTGTTACTATTTGAACCACAGCAATGGTTGGCATATGCATGTTATATTAGATGAGTATATAAACAATTTTTGCTCTTCCTAGTAATGTGAAAACATGAGCCAAGCCAACTTTAGGCAGGAAATCCAAGCTCCGTACTGACAGTCTGTCCTTGGATTGCCTCAGAATGCTTCATTAGGCTATGTCTCAAGCCAACAGGAGAGAAGGCAGAAGTTCATAGGTGGTGCTTCACCCAAAGATAAGAAATAACAGAACAAAGAGTGCCTGGAACTTTTACCATCTGTCTTCAAAGACCATATACCTGTTTCAAAACTAGGGGAGGTGGTTCTACTTAGCCTGGGAAATGTACTCGCCTCTTCAGTGGTTGAAAAATTTCCTTTCCTTATTACATCACATCTAGGGTGCTGGCTAAGGGATTCTGGGAGTTGTAGTCCAAAACAGTAGCTTTCCCACAAAAGTTTCACTGGACAGCTGTCTAGCTCTTTCTTGATAAACTCTAACTCAAATAAAAAACAAACTGAAGAAGAATGGGAATTTGTGGGAAACAGCAAATAATTTATTCATCATTTTCCAATATTGGGCCATCATGGCCAAGACAGTTTGTATCTTCCCACTGTTCTGATTAGGCAGGAACAATCCCGATTAGGCCTCTGTCATCCTACTTTTTCAGCTGCCTTTACAATGTCCCAGTTCCTCTTTTTCCTCCCCACTTTCCCCATTTGTCCCCAGCTTACTTCAGTTGCTGCAAACTGAATTCAAAGTGAAGAATTAGTTTGCACTCAATTAACTCAGTGCGGGGCGGGGGAGCAGAGAAGGGGTAGAATTTTGTTCTGCCCAGTAGACAAAGGTAAAAACAAACTGCTTCAACCTCTGCTAGCTTGTGTGTTCACTTTCTCTTTAATAACTCCTGTCCTCTTGAGCACACTCTGATGTAGCTTGGCCACAGGTGACTCAGTTTCCATATGTGAAATGTTGGAAGATATGGAAGATTATAATAATATAGCATCATGTTTGATGTGTATGAAACAAGTCTACAGATTAAGATTAAAAACAAAGGCAGACTTTTTTTAAAAAAGCCATAGAATCAAATCAATTTTACCATGGAATAATAAATATAAGTGACACAATTACCTACTTGCATTACTTTTTTTTTTAAATATGCATTGCTTCAATATAAGAATTTCTTTCCAGTTCTACAGCAGGGGCGGGGAAAGTGTGGTACATGAAACATATGCCTTAAAGTACCCTATTTTTTTTTCTCAAAGAACCTCTAGGGTGTGGAGGAAATTTTACCTTGTCATCTTTTTGCGCCCTTCCAGGCTGCTTTAAGCCAGGACAGGCCTTTTAAAAAAACCCAAACCAAACAAGAAGCCATTCTGAAACCCATTCAGAAGAAGAAAAATATAAATACAATAAATAAAATAAACAAAGAGGAAATCTGGAAGTTGGCTTCTATATATCATTTCCTGTAATAAAAAAGATCTCTCTTGGGTCTAAAACAGCCCAGGGAGCATCAAACACATGGCAAAAATGTCCTCATGCCACCCAAAGGGTGTTTGGAGGCATTTTGATATAAAAAATGTTAATATTTTTGCCTTTGAGCCCCCCCACTAAACTACAAACCCCAGGATTCCATAGGATATTGAAAGTGGAATAATAGCACTATAACAGTCTAGTGTAGAAATGGCCCTACTTCAGTTGCTTCCAACTGAGTTCAAAGTGCAAGAGTAGTTTGCACTCAGTTTGCTCAGCAGAGGGAGAGGAGAGGATGGGGCAGAATCTTGCCCTTCTCACTAGGCCAACTGCCATGTCTTCTCTTCTTTTGTGTATTTTTCCTCATTATTAACTTTGACCATGTTGCTCAGCCATACATGTCCTAGTTTTCATCTGCAAAATCTTGGAGAGTATGTGCTATACTGGAGGTTATGACTTGTTGGATCAACGCATTCTGAAGCCAGCCTTCTCTAAAATTAGTACTCTTTCCTTAACCTTGCTTTTTTAAAAAGCCTCCAAGTAAGCATGTGTATGTGTGTGTTACTTTTATAAGCTGACCCTAGGTATGTTTGGACTGAACTCTCCGCTGTGATTATGGCGAGTTTCCTCTGTTCTGTCATGCTCTAGAGCTAACAGGGGGTTGGCTCAGAATGTGGCATGCTCCGCACTCTGAGTGCGTGTATATAATCACGCCCACATTATCTTACATCCTAAGCAGCCCAGCTTGTCAGTAGGCAATTACGATTTTTGCTCAGTTTATTTGGATTGGCTTGCTCTCAGCTTTCCAGCAAGGGACTCTGTTTGTAAAAATGGATCATTAATGATAACAACAGATGACATGTGTCTGAAATATTGGGTGGATAAGGGAGAGTTTTTCGCACACACCCTTTTTCTCAATGTCTGCAGTTCAGATGCGTGTTTGCCAGCCTGTCACTACGTACAGAGATCCACAGGATTATTAAGACCTCATTGTTTGAATGTTTTCACAGCAGTTGCTGCAATAAAGCAGATCCCAGGAAACAGAGTAAGTCTGGGCTGCCTGTTATAATTTGCCCCCTTAAGAGTGTCTGTCAAGAAATAACTGCTGTGTTTACTTCTAGGTCAGCTTTTCCCAAAATTCTGATAACTGGGAGACTTTTCTACCTCAGTTCATAGAGGCATACATGCTTCACCTTTTTGATTTAAAGAACAGCACAATTACAAAATTGAGTATCCAAAGAGTATACAAAAATTTAAATAGTTGAACAACATCAGATCAGTTTAAACCAATTAAAAAAAAGAGCAAATTATCATAGATTGCTTGGAAAAGAAAGGTTGCCATGACTTTAAAAAGATTAAACAAGGAAGAAGTCTTGGTCCTACTAATGGTTCATGCTAACTAATTGGGAACAGGGGCATTTAAATACTTTGAGGGCACACTGGCGAAAACTGCTTCTCAAAGATAGCAGTCCGGCCTCCAGAGGAGGTGAGGTGTTTGAAAAAGGGCCTTACCTGCAGATCATACCTACCAGGTAAGCTTAAAAGGAAAGGGATACTTCTTAGGCTTTGGGCTTTTTAGGACTTTAAAAATCAAACACAGCACTTTGAATGTGATTTGGTTTGGGACTTGTCAATCAATGCAGAAGTTTCAGTAAAGCTGATATTGGAATATCCCAATTCAAACTTTGGAGAGAGTAACATTTTACACGAGTGTTTTCAAGGGCAGACTCATGAATAGCACACTGTAGTAAACCAGACTGAATGTTACTATAGCGTGAATGTCAGCAGTTGGATCCCAGAGGAAATACTCACTGATTCAGAGTTCCTTTTTAAAGTGTACAAGAGACAGTACTGTTATATCCAGGTCATTTTAGCTTCATAGTAACATTTGATGGAACCTAATGAACCAGTCAGACACAACGCAACAGAACAGTTCCTCCTACCACTGACTGAAAGGAGGTAAAGAGCAATGATGTAGCCAGAGATTGAAAAGTTGCTGTCCTAACTATAACTCCCAGCATCTTCAAGCCAGTATGGTCAGTGGCTGTGCTGGCATGAGATTTTGGGAGTTGCAGTCCAAAAATTATAAATGAATTATAAATGAATTATACAAATAAATTATCTAAGCTCTGGCTATGGAACAAATCATTATTACAAGTCACTTTGGCCACAACCAAAGTTTAATCTTCTATTGATGTCTACTTCACTGAATCTTGAAAGTTTCAATCTTCTCGGTAAAGAACATCTGTTGAATTAATTTGGAAAGTCTGCATATGACCTACAAAATCTTCTGCCGATATGAATTTGTTGCTACAAAAGTTCTGTCCATGACAGTTCACTTACTAGTCATCACTTGAATGTTACTATCAGCAAAGTATATATATGTATGTCTGAACTGGCCCTCACCAGGGCTGTACCAATTCGCCTTGGGGAATTTAGTTCCAGCCCAAATTAATGAACCAAATGTTAGTTCTTTCTCTTATCCAGCACAGAGAGATATTCCTCCTTATCCATGCTAGACAAAAATGCTGTGATGTGGTTCAGAAAAAGTGCTGGAATTGGCCCCGCTCCTCCTTTGCTGTAGTCAGCACCATCTCATGGGAATTGTTTGCAAAGATTATTCTTCCATTATGGTATTATTGCCTAGAATAGGGGTAGCAGCTTGCCTGAAAATAATCTTTTTCTCTTTTCTTCTCTGAACCTTTTGGCTGCGTCAATGAAAGTATACCAGAAACAACTGAAGCAAAAAAGGTCAACTGGTTATAGGGCTTCAGTGTTTAACTGGTAAATATTTTTTTTAAAAAAACTATTTCTAATATTTTACCATTTGGAAGGCTTTCAATGCGTTTCAGGTCCAGAGTGACTCAGTCATTGTAAGTTTCTCTCATTCCCTCTGGGAATTCTTTACAATGACTGCATTATATAAGCTGTTGCCATTTCTACCCCTAATTGGCCAAAGCATGTTTCAATAACACAATACAACCAGTTGTACAAGAATCTATTTTTGGCAAAACATTTTGCATCTATCCATATGTAAATACAGATGTTAAGCTAAAGATAACAAGATTCTTAAATAGCCTTGAAAAGTATGCTTGGAGTTATAGTAGCTTCTGAAGAGAACGGGAATTGAAGAAAAACATCTCAAGGGAATTTTCCTGACATTTTTTAAAATGTATTACAAGTCATGGGGGGCGGTCATAACAAGCTACTGTCAGACAAACATAAAATACACTGAAGTTGGTGAAAGTTTCTTCGGGTAAACTATGGAGCCAGAGGCAAAATGAAAATATCTTAAAAAAAAAATAGCAAGTATAGCTGTTTTAAAAAGTAACACATTGTCTGACATGAAGCCAAATCCAATTGATTTAAAACAGGGCACAGAATTTGATCACAACCTAATCTGGTAGGAGAACCTTGGTAAGCAGAGCTCTGGACCATATGTTCTTATTTATGAATGACCTGGAAGGCCAATAAACAAAGCATTACAGTAATCAAAACAGGAAGGCACAGGTAGGCGCGTGAACACAGCTGCTTAAAAGGAAAAAGGCAAAATGGTTGACTTTCCAGTGTATGTACATACATATATATGTATGAGAAATGTGATTTTCTCTGAAATTTAATGTCACTGAAGTAAGAATTTTCCTAAGGGCTATATTGTTTATGGAAAATCCATGTCTGTTACAAAGCTAACAGCATGTTGTACGATGTAGCTGAGTTGCTCTGTTGTTTTTTTTAAATGCTTTGTAGTAGAACTGTAGCTGAGATAGTGAGACCCTGAGGGTGGGTCCCTCTGTGGCAGTAGACCAGGACCCCCGGAATTCCAGCTACTGGATAGAAAAGGCTCCATGGGGTGACACCATGAGCTACCACACTGGGTGGCACTAACCCTAGTGATGCAACTGGGTGTGGGGGAAGAAGAGTGACCTGGAGGTGACCGTTTGGAATGGAGAAAATGAGGGTGGAAAAGGGTGAAACACCCAGTCCGTTTTTCACCATGCATGCATCTTGAAGTAACAATTCCTTAAAAAAATACTTGGAATCTTTGCTCAGCTAGATGCATTTGCTTGTATCACACAGCTCAAATTGTTCAGGACAATGCACTCTTGTAGTAAAGTTTTTCCGAAATAATGTTTTAGGTATATATCTTTTCCAGCTGTGACAGGTAGGGGGAAACACTCCACTGGAGTTGGCATTACAGTTGAAAATAAGCCAGTCCTAAAGTTCAGTGTTCTTACTCAAGACTGGCCTCTGGATACATATTATTATTTGCTGAAACTCTGAAGAAAAAACAAATGTTTAGAAATCTACTGACTCTCCCTGAGTAATTTTTTTCTCTTGTGGAATTCACCATAAGGCTCAGAAATTCTTGTTACCGTTCTTCACCTAAGTGCTACTTAAATTTATGAACATCAGTTGATTTTTTTAATTATAAACTTATTAGCAACTTGATTGGTAGCTGGATGTGTGGACAGACCCTACTGAACTGGATTGAGAAGCAGAACAGGCTGATAAGCAACACTGTAGTGTTAGATCTGGGATGGTTCAACCACTCATGAAAATCCATCACTCATGAGTGGATGGTCATCGAACCGGCCCTAGATCTGCCACTAACCATCCTCTCTTATTACATTGTCCATGGACATAGTAAGCAATTAGGTATCTCTTTTCTTTCTGCCACTTTCACAGTATCTGAAAACTTTTAATAGTTATGGTGGGGGGAGGCAGCTGAACTTTCCCAGTTACCTTTGCCTTTTCACATGAGCATTTATCATTGAAGGCTTATTGCCTTATTGTTCAGATGAAAATGGATGCTATTGTCTATTTTGCATTAGAAGGGAGAAATATATGTAATTTTCACCAGTGGGTGGTGCAAGAGGAGGTGTGATTAGAGTGATTTCTAACATGGACCTCACTTTGTCTTGTCCCGATTTAATAATAATGAGAAGGGTATGATTGCTGTTGCTGCTGAACTATCCCCAGCAGTGACAGCTCTTATTTTTTGTTAAGGCAAGAAAACCTCATTGACTCTGGCAACTGCTTCTTTCCACTTAACAAACAACAGAGAGAGGAACCATTTCAAGAATGAGCAAGATACTGTGTGTGTGTGTGTGTGTGTGTGTGTGTGTCTCTGTCTGTCTGTCTGTCTGTCTGTCTTCAAGCTGCCTGTTGACTTATGACAACGCCATGAATTTCATAGGGCTTTCTAGGCAAGATACATGTCATTGTGTGCCTTCAAGTCATTTCTGACTTCTGGCAACCCTATGGTGAAACTACCATGGGGTTTTCGTGGAAGAATTTGTTCAGAGGAAGTTTGCCTTAACTTCCTTTGAGGCTAAGAAAGTGTGATTCACCCAAGGTCATCCAGTAGGTTTCCACTGGGTTTCCATGGCCGAGCGGGGATTTGAACCCTGGTCTCCCAGGGTCCTAGTCCAACATCTAAACTGCTACATTGTGTTGTAGTGCTTTTTTTAAAAAAAAGAATGCTTTTTTTTTTAAGTTGATTTATTTTAAATGTGTGCATGTGTGTGGGTGTTATGTGTCTTCAAGTCACCCATTAACTCACAAATTTCATGGGGTTTTCTTAGGCACAGAATACTCAGAGGTCGTTTTGCCAGTTCCTTCCTCTGAAATACAGCCTAGAGCACCTGGTATTCATTGGAGGTCTCCCATCCAAGTACTAACCAGGGATGCCTCTGCTTAACTTTCAAGATCAGACAGGATCTGATGCCTTTAGGGTACATGGGCAAGATAAGCAAGATGCTATTGCCATTAAAAATCTCAGTGCTAGAACTGTTGCTCAAGCCAGGCTGGTGTGTGGTAGCAGTTGTTCCTTCAGCTAGTGTCATCTTTCTAGGGATGCTGGGAAATTTGATCTTCATTAATTAAAATGCAACCTGGCTTATCCTCACTTACTGGACTAATGTATGTATTGGAACATAATTACCCTTTGTACTTCACACTACTCTGAATTTTGTGACGCGATTCTTGGCTGAAAAATGCTGCCAACATGTGTTTAAGAATGTGCATTTCAGGATCAAATACAGTTAGAAGTGGACATAAAATACTTTTATAGGTACATATTTTGCAAAGCAATATGTTTCAAGATACATATTTAAATACCTCATTGTGTTTCAAATTTCATGCAGATGGAAATGTCGTGCAAAATTGCTGTAGAAGCAGAATGGAAAGGACTTAGCAATGGACACTTGTGAGACTGACATAGATAAAAAAAATATATTGATTTTTCTCTCCCAGACCACAGTATCACCCTGGTGGGGTTCATCTTCGGTCTGAAATATTGTAACATGGGAATATTGTAACATCCTATCTTCTCACCATGCAGATTCTGTGGCTTGGTTCCATACTCTTAGTTACATATTTGACAAATTACCTTGTTTTGGACGTGGCTGTTAGACATGCTGCTGGGGGAATTCTGGCAGTTGTAGTACCTCAAAGTAACTTTCCCAAGCTCTCCTCTTTCCAAGCTCCACTCTTAGCTCAGCATATGGATCAACTTATTGCAAACTGATGCCACAAGGCTGCCTTATGTGCTTCCAAACTGTTCTCCTTTATACCTCCCTGCAGTTTGCACCCCCTTGGCTCCCACACCTGTACAAACAGCTCCAAATGTTTTGCTACCTGGTGCAGAAATTCTAAATGGTGCTCCCCACCGTGGTAAAAATATAATAAATGAAAATAATAGATCATTTTGCCGCTCTTGAACAGAAACCCTCAAATGTGCCACCTGAGGTGGGCCAATTCACCATGACTAATGGTTGGACAGGCCCTAGACACCTGCCTCTTGGTTGGTTCCTTGACCTGTCTCACTCCTCCTCTATCTTGATGGTGTCATCTGTGCCAAAAGAATGGTGGCATTTACCTCACTCTTGGGCTAAAATTCTACCCAAGCCTGTCTCCTCTAACTCTTTACTCACTCTGGCTGTTGGAACTTCACCCTTGATAGCATTTAGGCACTAAGTTTCAGAGAAATGGACATGCACTGAATGAACACAATCCTCACTGTCCTCCAAACCACCACTAGGAGCCATTTCACACTTCACAGTCACAGTGCTATGATGCCACTTTAACTGCCATGACAACATTCTGTGGAATCCTTGGATATGGGTACTTAGCATTCTATATTCTGAAATATATTAGGAATGGGTACTTAGCATTCTTAGTCTGAAAGCTCTAGCACCTCATTATTGTTGGCTTCATTCAAGTCATTTCCAACTTATGGCGACATTAAGGCAAACGTATCATGGGGTTTCCTTGGCAAGGTCTGTTCAGAGGAGGCTTGTCTTTGCCTTTCTCTGAGGCTGAGATAGTGTGACTTCCGCAATGGGATCCCATGGCTGAGTGGGAATTCAGGCCCAGGTCTCCAGAGTTGTAGTCCAATGCTCAAAACATTACACCACACTGGCTCTCTAGTACCTCACCAAACCACATATCCTAGGATTCTATAGGATGTTGCTATGGCAGGTAAAGTGGAATATAGTGCCAGAGTTGTGTACTGTGAAATGGTGCCTGGAGTGGACATGTCTAAGTCTGCACATTTGCCTGTTCTGTTGTGAGGCATGATATGTGGGGCTGACTTTGAAGGCAGTTTGGAAACTGCAATAAATCCAAAGCATTGCTCCTCAAGTGGGACTTGGCATTCATGATTTCTGTGCACTGGTCTTTTGGCAGATACATGAGCTCCCAATTCTTTTCTGAGCCCAATTGAGAAGTTTGTGTTTGGTTTTTTTAAACAAGGAAGGGGGATCTTGCTACAATCTAATTTTGTGGATAATGGACTTAACTGTACCTTGGTGGAATCAGGAGTTTCTAGCAGCCATTCTGTTCCTGTTGGAGAAGATGGTTTAAATCTTGTCTGCTGTGCTTTCTAAGCCTTTTTATCACACTATGTTTTAAGAACATTGTAGCTATGATTGCCATTCATAGCAGTTTCCTGTGAATAGCATTTGTGTCTATGAAAATTCTGTATGAGAGTTAAGAAAACTGGAAAACTATAGGATCCTGTCAGCTATTGTCGATGCCAAATTCTGGCTAATGCAGGTTTGAATTTTTGAATTCTCTTCAGAAATTGGAGGCCCATTTTTCAAGCCCATTTCAGAAGCTGATGAAACCCCCAGTTATTATTATTTAACCAGTTATTATTTTATTTATTATTTATTAGTTTATATTCACCTTTCCCTCAGTACTCATGACAGCTTATAAAACTTAAAAACAAACTGTATGAAAAACTGCATAAAAAACAAAGGAATAAATAAATAAAAACATACAAAAAATGGTTATTAAAATGCTACTAAATTATCCAAAGAATTAAAACTAATTAAAACAAACCCATTAGGATCTTAGAGCCCAGATCGTATCAAAACACATAGCTCTTCAGATTTGAAAACAGAAAGGAAATGCTTTGGAAAGCTGTAGCAGCCCTGGTCTCAGCATCCTCCCATACAATGTTACTATTTCTTCTTGCGTGCCTTCACAACATTTCCACTTTATGGCAATCTTAAAGTGACCTCATCATGTGGGTTTCTTGGCAAGATCTTTTCAGGGAGGGGTTGCCTTTGCCTTTCTCTGAGGCTGGGGCAATGTGACTAGCCCAAGGTCCTCTAGTGGGTTTTTATGGCTGAGTGGGAATTAGAACTCTGGTCTTCAGAGCTGGATCTTCACTGGGAGTGTGACAGGACCTAAAAGTTTTCCTGTACTTAGGACTGAGCACATGCTGGAGTGGCTTGTCAGGCAGGTTCTCATGAATGCCAGAAGGATGCTATGTATAGAAAAGTCTTGGATGCCAGGAGTCTAGCGAGAGAGTTTTCATTGGGAAAAGAACAAAATTGAGATGGAGGAGCAGAAGGGTTTGGGCACTGTTCTCTATGAAAGAGGTTTGTGTGGGCGGAAAAAAGTGCAGGTCATGCTAAAAATAACAGCCACTTAATGCATTTTAATTAGAAAGTATGTTGCAAAGCAAAGCAAAGGAAAGAGGAAAAAAAAGCTTTCAAAAAAACACCAAATCAATTTAAAATACAATATTTTCTGTTTTAGTTGTGTAAACTAAATAATGGTGACCAGGAATTAAATGCATGTTGGGGAAAATCATCCTAGTATAATGATTTGAACTATTAATAAAGTCTAATGAACTGTGAATTGTCTATGGAGAAACTATCCCCCTTGAAATTCCATCAAATATGTTGCTTTCAAAAGCCAAGATGACTAATTTTGCTTTTCTTTTTTTTTCTCTTATGAAGCATTGAATGCTTACCTGGTGTTAGCACATGTGGCAAAGTTTAGAGTGAATGTTTGCACAAAACTGTAGATGCACTAAAGCTAAGTCTTGCAGCATGCAAAATGTCCATGCACTGGAAAGTCTTCCTTGTACATGAACCATGTTTTTGAAGGCCCATGGAATGCTTGTGTTGAGGTTTTGCAATATATTTCTGAATCTCAAATGAAGTTTTAAGCCACATCAATGTCTGAAATTTGAAGACTGATGGGAAAAAGAAATAATCGGAGGGGAGAATTCTTGTTTGGGAGGGCAATGCATCTGTTTGGCCCACTTCTTCCATTGCTACATCCCTGTGGATGCCATCACCAACATTCAGACATGTTATTTCTGAAGCCCAGTTGCCAAAATCCTTCATCCAATGAGGTCAGTTCAGTGATCTGCTGCCTAGGGCATTCTGGGAATGATAGTCCCCAAACTAACTATTCCGGGCTCTGGCTACTACTGTGCATAAAATATTCGTCACAGAAATTCCTTTGATACACATGCAACCTTCCACCACGAAGACAGCATAATCTTACTACGTGAGTGTTCACCTCAGTATCTAGGCATTTTACTTTGTTGTCCAGTCAGCAACAAGCAGAAGAGATAATTAGGTAATCTGGAGAAATCTGGATTATGCAGACATGCAGATGTCTGATTAATTAACGTATTTTTTATCAGGTTAGTTACTAATCCAACAAGGGTGAAGGTTCTCCATTGCTACGATTAACTGGATGATTTCCTTTTCTCAGCTGATGGAAGGTGTGTGTTCAGAAGCTACGCAACAGGAGTGGAGGAGAGTGAAGGAGACATTTTTCACCACTTGCATGGCTGGTGGGTCACACCCACTTCCAAGTGGCCCTATGAGTATCTAAAAGCAGAACTGAAAGTTAGTTGTGGCTTATGGCTACAGTTATTTTCAGTGTTTTGAGTGATTTGGGGATGTTGTCATAGTCACAGCTATTGCTGGAGGGAGTAGTTTTGGACTACGTAGTCCTAATTAATCCTTGTTTTCCACTTTTTCAGCTGTTTCTAAAATGTCCCAGCTTCTGTCTCCTTCTCGTTTATTTCAATTGCTGCAAGCTGAGTTCAAGTGCAAAAGTAGTTTAATACAGCGGGAGGGAGAGGAAGGGGCAGATTCTTGCTCTCGCCAGTATGCTTGGGCAAAAGCAAACTCCTGCAGATTGCTCTAGCCTGTGTGTTCTTCCCCATTAATAATTTTTGTCATCTTGACCATGATGTGACATTTCTTGGCCCCATGTTTCCTGGTTTTCATCTGTGAATTGTTGGAGGGTATGTGAGTAGATTTTGGTAGTCTTCCCATGTGGAAGGTAGGGGAGGACTGTTAGCAGTGATGTATTTAAGTCTTTTACTCCACATCTCAAGTCAAGTCTCAAGTCTCTGCCTTCAAGTCAAGTCTCAAGTCCTTGAAGATACTTTCTAGTCAAGTCTCAAATCTGAGATCCAACTTTATCCTCAACCTATAATCCAGAATTTCTAGACAGAGTCAAATAAAGTCAGTTTTAACAATTTAAGCAGAGTTGGCCTTCCACATTTGCAGTTTTGCCATCTGCAGCTTCGGAAGTGAGGAATAGAATCTTTCTTACTCCCCCTTCCCAAAGCTGGAGGCTTTTGTGCCAATGGGCATAAAAGAGTATGCAGCTTCAGAAGTGGGGAGTGGAATCCCTCTTACTCCCCCTTACTGAAGTTTCAAAAGCTTTAGAAGGATCCTTCCTCCTCAAGCCTGTTACCCAACACATTTGCTGTTTCCCTTTGAGAAATGCACCCTGCATCCTGGGGGCGAGTCTTGTCTTCTGCTCTTAGGAAAAGTTTTAGAAGGCACCTCCAATATGCAGCAGGGACAGGCTGCTGAGCAGACCTCGAGCCCATCTCAAGCCCATTTGCTGTTTCCCTCTGAGGAATGCACCCACACTTTGGGTTTGAGACAGATTGTCATCTGACCAGTAGGCAAAACGAGATAGAAGTGTTGTTCAAAGTTGTACAGTTTCTGGATGAATGTGTTATGTTCCTGAGCCAAGGGCAGCAAGTCAGTCACTAAAAATATACAAGTCTTGAGTCAAGTCAAGTCAGTGCATCGTTTATTGCCGAGTTGAGTCTGAGTCGAGTCCGAGTTGAGTCACTGGAGTAACTTAAGTCCAACTTGAGTCCACGTCAGTTGACTCGAGTCTACGTCACTCACTGTTAGTGTCTGGGGCTCTACAAAAATGCTTCTATGGATTCATGCAGCCTTCAGTTTGCCCATCGTTGCTCTAAAGCCGGTGTGGTGTAGTCGTTAGACTGTAGGAGTAAGGCCTGGCTTCCAGTCTTCTATCATGCTTTATCCTAACCATCCTGACAGGACTGCTGTGAGGATAAAACAGAAGACAGGGTAAACCTATAGGGTACTTTGTCATTGGAGGAAGGATAGGACAGAAATGCGAGGAACCAAAAATTCAGATTTGCTTGTCTGCTACAAGACAGTCCATAATGACTGTGCTAGACTGAGCAAGTCAGGGCTTCCCAGGGCTCCGTATCTACAGAGAATTATTCTGTTTTACTTTTCTACAAAGCATTCAATGCATCAATGAACAACAGAAATAGATGGCAGAAGATGGGGAATGACCCCATCACAGGCTTCTCCCTCCCCAGTAATTCCTAATCCAGTCTTTCCCAATTTGGTGCCCTCAAGATGCTTTGGACTACAACTCCCACAATCACTCTAGATAGCCATGGGGACCAGGAGGGTTGTGGTCCAAAACATCTGGAAGTTGCTGTGTTGGAGAGGACTGTCCTAGCGCAACTATAAATGCTTACTGTCTCATGAATGCCGATGAAGAGTCTGGGCAGATGCTCTGCATACCAAGTCCCTGAAATGCATGGAAAGAAAGCAGGGCAGATCATAGCGACTGTTTTCCAAAAGCCTTCACTCAGCCTTGGCACAATGCAGGCTCTGTCGAAGAAGACATTAGGAACAAAAAATAAAGCTTCAGGCACAGGCTGCCAGAATGATTAAAAAAAAAACATCAAAATTATGCCATTAAAAACAGATGGGGATTCTATAAAGTATTGAAAAAGAAAATGTTTAATTATGAGCCTTATGCAAAACCCATCAAAGTTGGATTAATATTACGGTGCTGTTGCTGCATAAGGTTTTAAGGAGTCCACAGTGAAACATTAATCTTTCACTCCTTTAAAAATAATGTTTTCCTTTACCAGATGACAAATTCCATCTCTTCACTGTTGAAATCATACACCCAGATTAATAGCATTTAACATAATGAAATCAAAAACTCCAGGTAACATGCGTCAGCTGACAAAAATCTGCACAGGCTGATTTTGTAAACGTTGCTGTATTTTTATCCTCCTAATCTTTTACTGTGATAGGTTAATCTTCACTCAAAAACATTTTCATCCCATTACAAATGTATTATGTGTATGTGTGTATAGATATATAGATATCATTTTTTTTAAAAAATCTTGACTTAATGCATCTTTCTTTTCATAACTTAAAGGAAGTCAGTGAAGATTTTGTTCTTTCAATGTTGCATTTATTTAAGATTTCCTATTCTTCTGTAAGCTGGCAACAAGGACTTATTTATGAAATAGAAACCACAAAGACCTCTCTCTGTTTGCTGGGACAGTACTGGATTTACTGTAAGGATGTTGGTTGAGAGAGGAAGGCGCTGAAACATTTCTGTGGGTTAGTATAAGGAAGTTGCGCTAAGCCAAGAGACATGTTTTGTTTGTTAACTCAATGGCTAGAAAATGATGATGGTAATTAGATGGCATATCTCATGGGCTTGCTATGATCCAGGTAAAATGTTTCTGTCCATGGTTATGGAATTTGTGAGACAGATGTTGGCTGATTATGATGTCTGGCTTCTAGACTGATGGCTGATTCATATAGTTGGTTTTCAAATCCATGTATAGGGACATAAAAACAGCCATGCTTAAGCAGACGAAAGGCCTACTCTAGCATCCTGCTTCCTAAAGGCATAGTGGCCAACCAAATGCCTTTAAGAAGTCCGGAAGAACTGTTATGTAGGATTGTAGCTGCAGTATATTGAATCAGACCACTGGTTCAAATAGTTCAGTGCTATCAACGGCAGCATCTCTAGGCAAATCAAAATGCTCCCACCAAGCATGGTGCTTCCAAACCTGAAGATATTACATAGTTATCATACCCTGTCGCTATCAATAGACTTATCCTCCATGGGTATCAGCTGCAAAGCTATTTATCTCCTGGATACTCCCAGTATTAGCCTTGTCAAGTGATCATATCTGAACATTAAATAAGATTCATTGGTATAAAATACTGTGTGGATTCAAGGGTTAACTGTGAGATCTAGAATTTGTGGTAAGCATTTTAAACATTTGTTGTCTTGACCATAGTTACGTGGTCTTTATTGTTTGACTCATTACTAGTAAATTAGGTAAACATTCTGTCGAACCTTCATGAGAAGTCCGTGCCTTCAATGAGCCATTGAAAAGGGTGACTCATGCCTCTCTCCTTCAGCATGGCATGTGAGTTTTGTATGTGCATCTAGCTCACAAATTTCATCACTGAGGTGCATGGACCACCTCTCCAGATGGTATATTGGAATAAAGGGAAGAAGATATATGAGTCACTTGATAGGGTTTTGCTTATCATGTCTGAAAGATCCATACCTCTCGTTCCTGGAAAAGTGTCCTGTATAATGGAGAGAAGCTAATGGGAAGGCTAACAGGAAACCAAAGACTCATTTATTTTATTATATTGTGTCTGCATTTTATGCCTGAAGAAACAAACTGACTTCCATGAGTCACTTCCGTGTCTCTGTACAACTTAATGTAGGTGAGTAATATGTGCATTTGGCTCTCCAGTTCATCTGTGAACTGTCAACCACCTTCTGGAGGCTTGTAGTTGACATGTCTGCCTAGGAATTTGCCATGGGCATTGTGTTTTTTTGATACCAGATCCCCAGTCACCACCTTCTAGGCACTAGTTCCTATCATGTAACTCCTATTAGGACTTTAGTATATTCTTTGTTGCTATTCTAACAATAGTTATAATAGTTAATAGTAAGTCACTCTAAAAATACTGATTCACCTTGGGATTTAAAAACTAAGAAATAATAAAAAATAGTAAGGACTGCTGCAGACAATATATGGCACCAAATCTGGGTTTGGCATTGAGATTTTACTCAGCAGAAAGGACTAACCTTTCCTTACTCTCTGATTGATATACCTTTATGTTACATTTAAAAAAAAAAAAGGTCTCTTACCAGGCAATAATGTGTGAATGGGCCCCTCACTCATATCCCACATTTCATGTGATCATGGAATGTCTATACTATCTTGTGGTTGCATGTACCTGGATGTTAATTCTTAGTTGAATACATCTTATGATTTTCATTTCAGAGCCAGTTAACCAAGGCACATGGCACAGCTTGTACAACTTTTGATACATACACACAGTGTGATCACAAATGTGCTAACTGGTTTGATTCTTGCTGCATGTGCATTTTTACTGTCAGGAAGAAAGCTAAGTTAGCAGCCTTCTCCTTCTCTTAGGTTTGCATATGTAAGAGTAGTATGACATCATATGTATTGAAATGTAGGTACTTCCAGTGTGCATCTCTTCATTCCCCTTGGGAGACAAACAGAAAAAAATGTGCAGATTGTATGGCATGGGAAAAAGGATTAACCTCCACCCCCAGTAATCTGGGTCAAATGCATCCATGATTCTGCAAATGATGAATGATTAATTACAGTTTCTGCTCATATGAAGTGATGGTAGCTGAAGAAGTTTGTACATGACATAGATCATGGTAGCATGTCCAATATAAGACCAATAATTAGTCAAGAAGCAGTTGATCAAGTCCTATAGAACTAACCCTATCACTTGAAAGAAGACCAGCAGCCATGTATTCTGGCTTGCCAGCTGCTTGACAACCACCCAATTTTTGCAGATCCAGCAACCAGAAAGAATAGGAAGCATCAGTGAGCACCCATCTGAAGCTGGTTGGCTGCATTTGGTTAACTAGGTCACAAGTTGTAGGAGAAATCCAGCTGTTAGTTTCAACCAGAGTAGCCCCAATAAATCAATGGAATTTATGTAAGTGTTGGCTTATCATGTAATCATTGATCTGATGGGCCAGCTCTAAAATTGGATTTATGCCTCTGAGTTTAATAATGGATTAATGGGATTAAAACCTAATTAATAAATAATAGGGTTTTTTTCTGTTTCTGGAGGAAAATATTATATCTAAATAATTACTATGAATGCCTTCAAAACTGAAACAACCAGAAAAAAGCTTTGAAAAGCACTAGTTTTCACAAGACAACATTTATAGTTACCCTGCACAGTAGAAAATTTTAGCTTTATCAAGCTATTCATTTAATACAAAACCTTAAACTATTTCTTGATTGGATACCAATTTCTTGAAACACTTTGCTGCCCAATTGCATCCATGATTTGTTTATGTATTACCAGAGGATCAATTTAATTACTTACCTTTTGCCTTGAAGAACTATTGCTAACTGGAATGCTTGGAATGCCATGCTCAAGCTCTTACTTTAAAGAAAATACCAAGCCTGACGGCTGAGGCAGATTGAAAGTATTCATTAAAAAAAATTGTCTTGGGCTTTAAGAATAATGCACTTCCAGTCCAGAGATATGGTTGTTCTGTACACTGGCCTTTTTTTTGTTATTTACAGTATGTTTCAAGATTTAGAATTACCATGAAAGATTTACTTATATTGCAGTTCATGTAAAATTTAAAATCAATAAAGTAAATAAATTTAGCTTGTCGGCTTGAATCGATTTCATAGTAGTGTAGTGTTCTGCCTTATATTACTGCACTTCCTTATCTCCAATGTCATCCTCCAGTGATAATTTCAGGGCTGGCTTTCTGCTATGTTATCATCTGTTCAGCAGCATACGGTACCTCTGAGCCAAATATGATTTCCATAATTCAAGTTGGGGTTCATGAATGCAATCTACTATCTGAATATATAACAAGCCAGTGGTTTCAACAACACTCTTCTCTCACTCCCCCACTGAAAATAGTGTCTTGTGTGATTGTGATACTCTATCTTACTGATGAATCTTTTTTCATGGAACAAGCCAATGATGGTATTGTGTTGTGGTAACACAAAAGGATGTTTTTGGATGGAGGCCCAGAGTAGGTTTAGCAAAAATAAAATTATGGGCTTCAAGGAGAAAGAAAACTTTTAGGAATATGAAATCCAGCATCATAAATAATATAGTTTAAAGATGTTTTGTAGGAAAAAAGGATGGAACTTTTTCTAAGTGTTTGTTCATTGGAAGTGGGATTATGGAAGTGAAAATTCACACATATTGACATGCACATGTGCATATGAGCAAACTTTCCATAAAGATTTAAATCCTTGGCTGGTGAATATGCAGAAGGATGGAGTTTCTAGAACCAATAATTCTTTTGACCTGGCATATTCTAATATGATTTTGTTTTAAATTTAGATTGGGGGTGACTTTGCAGTTGGTACAAACATATTTATTTTGTTTTGTACAGTAGTGTTATGGAACAATTTGTAATCTTGAACTCAATAACCAAGCAAGAAGTCTTACTGTAAGCAATGGGATTTCTTCATGTCTCTTTGAGATTGCAAAAAGGCAGGATTCTGATATAGGATTGCCACAGAATGATATTCATCCTTTCTTTATAAATAAATACATAATGCAACCTCTCTTCTACTTGTATTAAACCAGCTTTCCCAGAACAGTCAAACTGCATGTCCACCATTACTTCAGGGTAATGCAGCCTGAACAAGATGTGAAATTTAATCCTGAATGTGTTTACTTGGAAGTAGTCTTTTCTAGGTTAGTGTACTTTAATCCCAGGTAAGTATGTGTAGGATCACTGATTTTATCCCAATCACTCTGAATTGGAGCCACACAGAGGCAGCTAAATTTAGATCCTATAGAAATTCATGGATCACAACAAGTCTCTCAGATTTCAACAGGCAGTGTAATATTAAATGGACTGATTTGGAGGTAAGCCCCAGAATTTACTGAAACTTATACACTAGTAAACATACATAGGATTACAATGTTCATCTAGACCCAATCCTCCTAGATATACCTAAACGATAGATTAACAACCTAACAGCCATATACTAGTGGAAATGCCATACCCTAAAAGAATCCTGGGAAGTATTTACTTATTTATTTATTTATTAAATTTATATCCTGCCTTTCTCCCAAATGGGATTCAAGGTGAAAGGTGAAGAACCTCTCAACAGAGGTTGTTGTTAGCATCTTCACCAAATTACAGTTTCTAGCATTTTTTTTTGGTACTTAGCCTTTATAGTTAAACTAGTATAGAACCAGTATATTTGGATGATAGGTAGATGCTCTGTGGTTCCTTCACATGCTACATCAAAGATGTGTTTGGTTTTGTATGGGATTTTTTGTTTGTTTGTTTACAATGGGAAGTGTATAGGAGCAGATCCTTGTTCTCATAATACAATATTGCAGGAATTCATATGAGGAATGCTCATGAAAAACAGTCCTCTTATAAGGAAAGTGTATTTCATCAATGGCCCCATAAAACATGGTGGTTTAAGCATTAGTCTACAACTCTGGTGACCAGGGTTTGATTCCCTGCTCAGCCATGGAAACCCACTGCATGACATTGGGAACACTACTACACACTCTCAGCCCCAGAAAACCACGTGATATGTTCCCTCTGGGTTGCCATAAGTCAGAAATAACTTGAAGGCATACAACAACAACAGGACAGGGTACTTTGTCTTAGGTTGTGGAGCATCACAGTGAGGAGAAAAAAAAAAAACAGCAGAATTACCAATGTAATTGGAATTGGGACCTACCAGTCACCAACAAAAGTGGCCTTTTCAATTCTCCAGGACAACACAAAGGGAAAAATGCACTGAGAAGACATTGATGACCAGTCAATGCACAAGCTGGTTTGTTTAACAGATTAAAGCAATTAACCCAAAATAAGCCCATAACATACCTATCTATCTATCTATCTATCTATCTATCTATCTATCTATCTATCTATCTATCTATCTATTGTGGGGAGTACAATAAAAATTGATACAATTTTGTGTTGATTTCAATTTGGCCATGAAACCATTAAAAAAGTACAATGTCTTTAAAGGGTTTTGGGCCTGATTCAACCTGACTTTTTGTTATAGTACAGGAAACATTTCTCTATGTTTTGACCAGCAAGTAACCTGATTTGAAATGAAATGAAATTATTCTGGGCTTTACTCATTACAAAGAGAAGGAAAAACAAACAAACCGGGGATGTATTTGCCTGTCACTATTGTGTGCGGTTAAAGACAGAGCACCCTTCCTGTTGCTGCTATGAGGTTGCCTATAAAGTCTAAGGCAGCAGACTGGAAGAATTGAAAGAGAATGTAATAAAAAGTGGAACTAAGAAATGCCCCCTTGGTTACAGTGCTCTGTAAAACGGGATTAAATCTGTTATATTCAACAAGTACTTTCTATGTTCTTCATGACATGAGATCAAAATTACTCTCTGTTTTCCTGCTGCCTGCCCTGAATGCTGTAAAATATTTATAGTGGAATTTTTATTCTTTGGCCCAATTCACACACTACACCTCTTGCCCCCACCCCCAGTGGAGGTGGTTGTTGCATTGGATTTCTATTGCTAGGATATATGTGTAATCATGTTGTCCACCACTGAAAAAGTCACAGCTGTATTTCCACTGGTACAGCCTCCATAAAGGCAAATCATAAGCCACTCTGGTAATGTGATTCCTATATGCTGTGTTCCACATTCCAGCTCAATTATGATGTTCACCATGGATCACAAGCATGCATTTCTAAGGGGGCTTGGAGTCTGGAAGAAAACTAGGAGGTTGGTAGTCAGGCTGGCTGGCAGGCCTCAGCAATGAAAACAATGTAGGTACCAGTGGATTCAAAGCAAGACATTGGCCACAGAAACCCCTATTCATTTTTCAGTCTTTTTTTTATTTCACTTTAAAATTGGATTTTCTTGTTTGGGTTAGTTAAGTGTAGTGCTGCAGACTTGTTGCAGAACTGTTGTGAAATATTAGTTTTATGTTTCTGCTGTCTTCAGCCACTTGCAGTAACCTGCTTCAGCTTGGAGAGTGAGTTGTAGCAGTGATTGATAACGCTTGTGAAGTGAATGAACAATAACTCCATTCTATGGGTTTTATTATTTTTCTTTTCTTTTGATTTGATTTTCTCCACTACAGATCTTTTATTGGTTACTAGTACCCCTTTGCTTAGAGTCCTGTAGCTCCCATACTGATAAAATACTGAAGTCAATGAGACTGGCTTTTAACCCTAATTGTTTCTGAATGTCCCACTTCTGTAATTCTGACTATAAAGATATGTGTTGTTCTTTTTGTTGGTGTATGCCTTTAAGTCATTTCCAATTTACAGTAATCCTAAGGCAAACCTATCATGGGATTTTCTGGGGCTGAGAGTGTGTGACATGCCCAAGGCCACCCCATGGATTTCCATGGCCAAGCAGGCAATCAAACCCTGGTGTCTAGCATTGTAGTTCAACGCTCAAACCATTACACCACACGGGTTCTCAAAGATATGTATACTTACCTGGAAGTAAGCCCCATGAACATAGAGGAATTTACTTCACTGTAAACATTAACATGTGGTTCAGAAACTAATCTTAGATGAGAAACAACATGGGCACGTGAATTATTTGCTCACAAATAATTAAATACTTTAAGAACAGCGTAGTAGAGATACAAGATAAACTAAATGCTTATTCTACATGCAAAACAAGAAATGATAGTTTCTGGAGAAATTGGCTTTGTTAGGAATGGTCAAAGACTTCATTATGAGCATGGGTCTAAATGAACAAATCTGAACCACAGTTCTAGAACTGATGCGAGAATTACAACATTTTTTTAAAGATTTTACTCTTCTTTATATATTGTGATGCAGTTTTTGGCTAAAAAGTATATATCAAAGTACATCTTAAATGTATATTTTAGGATAAAATATGATTAGAAATGTATAGTTTGAGAAAAAAATACATTTAGGAATACAAAATTTTGTAAGAACCTTTTTCAGAAATATTTATCTAAATATGAATTTTCATGTGGATTTTTTTTTAAAGTGCATTAATGCTGAAGCAGGACAGAAAAAGTTTATGAATGAACACATAGAAATTTGTTACATACCAATAATGAGTCAATTATCTCCATGGTGGTAGTTAGCTGTTTAGTTCTTTGGTTTTCTGTTGAAAGGAATACCTTAAGAGGAGATAAGATGGTCTCAGACTAAAGACTGACGGCTTCCCTTTAGCTATGAAAATGAAGTGAAACACCTCCCACCTCCCACAGCCCTTTGCAACCTCTTCTAAAGGCTTTTGTTTTCACTTTTTCGAGTGAGGTAAAAATACATTTATGTTTTCTGTAACTCTCTGGCTAGATGCAACTTAAGTTAACTAATAACGTTTCTTTTCAGAAGTCACTACACTCTTAATGCCTTTACTACAGCCAATTTTACAGTTCTTTTCTAATAATATCATGTCTTTGAGATTGGTTTCATACTCATAATCTTCCCATAG
This sequence comes from Cyclura pinguis, assembly GCA_030412105.1. NCBI lineage: Eukaryota > Metazoa > Chordata > Lepidosauria > Squamata > Iguanidae > Cyclura > Cyclura pinguis. The sequence continues at coordinate 22,058,217 of CM059601.1, forward strand.
TGCTATTGGGCTGTGCCTGCTTAACCTGTTTTAGCTTAAAAGGGATTCTTTACAATTTTTTCTGCACACACTCAAGAATCCTGAAGTCTAACCAGCTCTTTTCAAAATGGTAGATGATGATGGCAGCATGTCTCAAAAGTGGAGGAGATTGTGGGATGTCTTTTATTATGCCATCGCGGGAAACCTGGCTTATTATGGCCAAATAGCTAAACAGACTATGGACTGTGGTCATTGGCTTGTTCATCATGATATTTGAACCTGGTCAGCAACTGGCACTTTGGCTTGTTTTTCTCTCAAAGAGCCAGAAAAACAGGCTGGAGCACCTCATTGTGTGAAGGCAGTAGGGGCCAGCATGCTAGCTTACCCATGATTAAGCCAGAGTCCCATGCAAATCTGGCTTGCCGTGATGTGCAAACACAGCCATCAAATGGAAGCGCACACTGAAGGCATCATGCCATTTGGCCCTTTGTTGAGGTGTGGGTTGTCTACCTGCAACAACAGGTTGATTTGATTAAGACATTTTAAATCATTGACTTAAACAATGATTTAAATAACCAAAAGAAAAGTCCAATTTAAATCATGGATTTAAATAAAGTTTTCCCCATTCTTCACATAATTTTTGAACAATGGTGCAAATATGATTGCTAAAATATGTTAACTTACAGCTCAGTAGAGCAGTTTCCTACATCTAATTTACACAAATGCTTTGTTTGTTTGTATGCATTTTTTTTTAAAAAATCCTTTTATTAATTTAGGAAACAGATTCTTTAATCTGTGTCAGACTGTGAGTGTTGTATCAGTAGATTAGGAAGGATAAGAAATAAATCACTTGGATAAATATAACATAACAACACTTACACCTAAATCTAATAGTCTCAACTAGAGTAGACCCATTAATGGCAACTTGGTAAATCAACATTCATGTAAGTATTGTATTTGGAATTAACAATTGGATTTAAACAACAGCATTATGCTAATCTTAAATATAACATAAAAATTTAACATTTTATATTGCAGGACTGATGTCTGGCAGCTCTCCTTAAAATAAATGCATATTCTTATATACCACCCACTCACCCATCTGTGAACATCTAAATGCTTAATAAAGATAGTATACCTGGGTCAGTTCTCCAGGAAATAAAGAATACAGCAGAGAACGAAAGTACTGGCAAGCTAAGAGCAATGAGTGTTGAACTGGGCACCCAAAAGCCAAAGTTTAGATTTATTGGCTGCGCATCCTCCTCCTTTCTTTTTCAAAGATCATTTAAAAAAAATCCTTTCAATTTTTAAAAGTCTCAAAAGCAAGCACATTTACACTGTCCTTAAAACTTCTACTCTAGATTTAATTCTCCACACTCCTGTGCCCTCCAACTAGCTCAATTTGACATGGATAGTCCTGATTAAGGCCCTTTCCGCACGTGGGGTGTGAATCGGACAGAAATGGGCAGAAATGGGACTCACCGGATTTTTCCTGCGACCAGGCGAGTCCATCGCGAAGAGCAGCAGCGCGAGTTCGCCGCTCCGCAGTTCTCCGGTGTCCAAAATGGTGGCTTCTGGGTGGTGGAGGCTCTCCACCAACCGGAGAAGCTCGCCAGCCGAAAGCCCGCCCCCAGAAGATCTGCAGGCATGCACTTGCGCGCGCCTGCAAATCTGCTCCGGAGCGCGGCGACGGAGCTAGACGGGGTTGCCTGCTCCGTGCTTTTTAAAAACCTCAAAAAAGAGGTTTTTAAAAAGCACGCTGCGCGACCAGTTCCGGAAGAAGAACTGGACTGAGGTGTGGAACTACAAAAAGTAGTCCACACCAGTTCACTCTTTGTTGCAGAAGACCTCCTTTGGAGGTCGCTCTGCGCCATTTTAAATACCCGGTGCGGAAATGGCCTAATTCTCAGTCATCTCACTTTTTCTGTTGCTTTTACAATGTCCCAGTTTCTCTCTTCTTCTCCCACTTTCCCCCTTTGTTGTCACCTTACTTCAATTCCTGCACATTGAGTTCAAAGTGGAAAAATAGTGTGTGCTCAGTTAACTCAGCAAGAAGGAGAGAAGAGGAAGGTGTGGAATCTTGCCCTTCCTATTTGGTTTAGGCGAAAGCAAAGTGCTGTAGTCTCTCCTAGTTTATGTGCTTTATGTTAATAACTTCTGTCATCTTGATCACACTCTAATATTCCTTGGCCATCATCTTGAGCACACTCTAATATTGCTTGGCCACATATGTCCTTTTTTCATTTGTGAAAAGTTGGAATGTATACACTCTCACTGTCTTTTTTATTCATTGAGTGAAACAGCAATATGGATTTTCCTGCTTTTCCATCTCTGATTGTAAATCAAAGTGTGTGAGTGTGACAGAGTCCTTACTTCATTTTTATGAGACTATAAGCATAGGTTCAGCCACCATGTTTGTGCTGAGATTTAGTTTTAACTGGTATTTTGAAAAAGGTGTCATGATAATTAGTGTTTCATTTATATTTTAAAAAATAAAAATCTAATTTAAATAAAAAAATCAATTTGTTGTATGTCATCAATTTTTATCCACCCTGCCACCAACACGTCTGTCTCTTTTCATCCTCTGTCAGTTCACACAACTATCCTGAAGTCTTGAGAATGCATACTGTTTAATTACACCCAGAATTCAAGATGTAGCAAAGCAGTCATGTGATAGGTTTCAGTTTGCTCCTTTTTATTGCTCCATTGCTCTATTTGCCTTAAAGTGTATGCGTGTGTGTTTTGGGTAGGGAAAGTAAATGTGTTGAATTGTGTACTAAGGAAAATTGTGAAACAGTGATGTGTTAATTTCACCATGGAACTGCTTCTCTGTGGATCCATTCATCTCACATTCTCAATGCACCAATTTGGGAATGCAAATCAGCCCATTAATAATCTGAAGCGATGTGGTGATTTGTCAGAATGCATACAATTCATGCAGCTCTAGACCTTTCTTTAGATCCCAATAAATCCTCCGTCCCTCTTACAATTTCTTGCACTTGAGACAGGAATTTTGAGTGTATCATCAGAATAGCTTCCCTCTTCCAAATTGCTGAATAGTCTTGTAGAGTCTGTATTGAATTCCCTGGCTCCAGAGTGACTGCATCTGATCTTGTGACATTGCCTTTAGAGCACGTTGGATTCAACATGCTCATGACGATGGCTGTTGCTTCTGAAGAAGCTATTGTCTAATTATAACTGTCTACATGCACTGAATCTGCTCTAGAATTTCAAGATGTTATTCCATTGCCTTTCTATTTGAAGATACTTAACACAGCATAAAGCGTTTCAAAATTTAATTCTCACTAATTAAAATCACATGATAATTGAAGCATAATAACAACACCTAAATTGGCTTATGTGGAAGTAAGCCCCATTGCACTCAGTGGGACTTACCTTCCAGTTCATGCCCCTAGGATTATACCATAAAATAACCAAAACTGCGATAGCAGTGCAAAGAACAAACAATTCAGCTGAAAGCTATGCCAGCTTTAAAAACAGCCTGTCAAATCACAGCAGAATAAGAGACAAATGCAAAGGAATGTCTTAAAGAGATGTCTGGGGGAATCCTATATGACGTTTTTGTGCTACGTAGCACTGTAACTATGGCGGTACACAGTGGATTCCGGCCAGATCTCTAAAAACCACATTTACTCGTAAACAGTTGCTGGGACTGATGGGGTCCATTCCCCTGCTGATTAGGAAATGGCAGCCTGACATTCCCACCGGTTCCCGTGAGCAATCTCTGGCATTACAGGCAGAAAAAAGGCCTCCGTTGCAAATCCCCCTCACACTGGGGATCACTCACGTAAAGGCGGTGGGAACATCAGGCAGCTGCTTGGAATGGACCCCCGTTGATCCCAGTGGATAAGCAGGGCATAGAGGACTTTCACAGTCTCTATGTAGCCCTTGGACTAGGGGCTACATAGCGATCATGAATATGTAGCAGTTATAAATGCTTAGCTATATGTTACATATTCATAACTGCCCTACAGGTTTCCAGCCAAAATTGTCTATGGAAACTAATTAGGGAAGTGGCTAGGCAGATCTCTCTTAGGAGAGATCTGTGTAATAAATATCGTGAAGAGCCATTTTACTGCTTGAAATGTCATCCCTGCCTCAAATCAAGATGCACAGTAGCTAAGGCCAAATTCATTTTGGCATGTGGAGAGGAAATCTCACAAGAACCTAACGCAACATAATAAACTGAAAAAATCCACAGCAGCAACAATTTCTTGATATCAGATTTTATTAGAAACATGTTGCAACATGTTATCTATTGTATAAAAGTAAAAGTTTGTGAGTGAGTTTGTCTGTCTGCGTTAGTCATACAATTGGCTGTGTCAGGCAAGAAGACCTCAAGTGCTTGGCTGGCTGTGAAGATTCTATGGAGGGGCCTTTAAAATTGTCAGCAGAGAGTTCTAGGGCCTCAAGTTGGTTGCTATGGAGATGAGACCTACCACCAAGAAGGAGGAGGCCAGTGTATTCCCTCAGAAACTGAACCTCTGTATGTTAAAACTGTGAATACAGATTGGATTGGGGAATATGGGGAAAAGTTACAGGTACTGGAATAGGCCAGTTGCTATGGAGATGGGGCCTAGCAGCAAGGAAAAGGACAGTTTATTCCCTCAGGAACCCAAACTGTGTATGTATATAACTCTGAATACAGATTGCATTGGGAAATATGGGGAAAAGTTACAGGTACTGGAGAAGACAGTTTGATGAGTTCTTTAGAGGAAAATAAAATCCTGGGCAATGCCAGGTAAATACACTAGTTACATATAACAATATTTAATCCCCAACATGTTTCTAATAAAATTTGATATCAAGAAGAAGTTGTTGCTGCTGTGAATATAAACTACACAGATCAGATTATGTCATCTGTAGCATAATCTGTGGTCAATACCTGGTAGTGTCATTCTGCTAATGAAAACAATGTGCTTGAGGACATCTAGTTGTACAGTCCATTGCATAATTGGCTGCAGAATAATCTATTGCACAGTCTATTTCACAACTGTTTGCAGAAGTGTACACCCCACCAATTTCACAAGTGACGATATCCCTAAGGAAAAATAGACATTGACATCAAAAATGCATTCTCTTCCTCCACTGACATCATATTGAATTCGTTCCAGTTTTTTCTTTGTTGAATATTTATTATTTCCAGAAATTATATTAGATGCAAAAACCCTCTATGTGGATTAATGGGCATCATCTTAAAACTATAGCTCCACCATGAAAGAAATCAAGTCCCTGATCTTTAAAAATACTTTTCAGTTTTCTGCACTCTCATGACACTCAAAATCTGCTGCCTGAGGAGTTTCCTTGACTCAGGCTCATAGCAAGGTTGGCCTTCTACTCTCACCAGTTTAGTCTGAATAAAATATTGAACAGAAACAAGGCGTTCATGCAAGAGGCAGGAAGGAGCTCATGAGGTGCGGAGGAGAGCTACAAAGTACTGGCAGTAGTTTTGCCAATAGTCTGTAGCTCTCCTTGTCTGTTTCATTCCTGATTTGGCCTAAGAGTCCCTTCTAAAAATGAGAGAAGCTTGACTCCAAAGCTTGGGCTAGCAACAACTAACACATCTGTAAGCTTAGTCTGTGGATATTAGTTTGGGCATTTGCATAGTTCACATTTTTCAACTTTTGCGTATGTGCATGGGCTCCCAACATTATCTGTCCAAACCATCTCCAATTTTCCTCCTCCTCCTTCTTTATCAGTAGGAGCACACAGACAGATAACATCCTTGCGATATGACCCTGACCTTTGTCAACCTTTGTTAAGACTTCATCTGAAGTCAGGCCTAATGTTTGTAAACAGGATGTAATTAAGGCTGGGAACTGACAGAGCCTGACAATAAGACAATGCAGAGCTGGCAGAGAATGGTCTGTCAGATGTCAGCTCTCATTGTGTTTTAAGTGCCTTCATAATAATTAGAGCCCTCTGCATTAAGGAAGTTCACTCAACTCGGATTAATCTGTCACAGTGTGGAGGCCATCCTTCGTGGTGCAAGTGTTTCCTCTGATAAACCTTAAAACGAGACTGAGAAGGAAAGAAAAAGAAAAAAAAAGCCTAGAGAACTAAGAGAGAAAACTGTGAAAGTCCAAACTCTTTCTGGTGACAGGTGCTGACTGAAGATTGGTAACAGGAGAAAGGCAGCGGGTGGGGAGAAGAGAGAGAGAAAAAAATTCTTCACAGACTGTGTTATCACAAAGCGAACATAAGAGGTCACAGAGTTATCATGTTTGGGTGCAGTCAGAGCAGGCGAGCAGGCTGGCATGAATGAACACAGGAAAACCAATGTGCAGAAAAGTCTCCCGATAAACACATTGTTGTGAGCCTACGTTATCTAGTGGTATGTGGGCGGAGGAGGATGCAGATTCAGATGGGAACAGCGAATGGGATTTTATCGGGTCAGATTAGTTTCCCAGTTGTGCAGATGGCAAGCCTGAAGGAAGTCCAAATATTTTAGTAAACTTGGGGTGGGGAAAGAGCTCCAGTGAAGGCAAATGATTTCCTGTTTTAAAATAGAGACACAGTTGCTGCATCTGGTGAATTTAGGCTACTGCCAATAAAAATCACTTGTTTAATTAATTAATTAATTAATTAATTAATTCCCAAAGCTGGAGAGGCACAGATTAAGGACGGACAAATCTGACTAAACTCTTGTCATTTTCAGATGTATTCAGCCATAAGTCTTTTCTTGTCCAACTTCTTCATCAATCTAAATTTTTTAAATATCAGAAAAAATTTATCTACCGTAGGCATTTTTGTATATCATTTTATATAATATACACATTTTCTGTATACAGTCTTTGAACCAAGAACTGTATCACAAAGGCCATTTCTACATGATGACACTCTTCTGTATTGTCACGCCGCAATCCCAGGTCTGGAAGGGTGTGTGTCAGCAACGCTCCTCTCTGCACCTGCTCACTCCAAGCTGAAGGGAGTGTGATGGAGCCACCTCGTCCTTCTGCAGCGCAGCCGGGCACTTTCCATTGCTGCGCTATGGAACGGTCACCATTGTGTCTCCCTGGCTTCTGCATGGTCTGGAGTGATGGGAGTGCCATGCGATCACAGGTGCAAAACAGATTTTTTCTGTTTTACGAAACTGTGTGAGTGCGACACTTGGGGACGGGATGGCAGTGGGCAGCGATGACATTGTGTGGAAGCATGACCTGTCGACCATTGCCATCCTGTCCCAGAAGCGGCACAGCCACATTGTGCGGAAGGCGGGAGAAAGTTGTTCAGATGTTATCATGTGTATGCGTGCATACTGTATGCCGTTATCTTCTGATGTCTGTGTGAATCTTGAGATATGTATTCATTCCTGATGTTGGTACAGGTATCCTCTTAATACTGGGTACAGATTGAATGTGCAGCTGTGCTAGCAAAGAATGAACATTTGCATTTATGTGAATTGATAGGCATATGATCATTTAATGGAAACATGTAAAATGTCTACCCCCTCCCCAATTTGCATGGAGCACACTCCTTTTTGTTCCTAAGAAGCCACCATCGGAAATTCTGGGTAAGATTTTGTCTATGTGTAGAGTGGGGTACGTATCTGTGGAGGGGGCAGTGGACGTTCACTGCATACTCCTTGTTGGGCCATACTGGTGCACTGAATATGCCTAGAAGTGACATTATGTCATTCCCCCTTTAATTTTCAATCACTTGACTGCCTTTTGTGTCATTTTGAAGTACCTGTGTATGGGCAAACCTGTTGCATTTTGTAGAGATTTTCAACCATTTGGGAGGAGTTTGCAAGAAAAAAAATCACCTAATTTTTTAAAACTGGGGTGTCTGTAGATTTAGGAGAGGTTTCAGGAAGAGCCCACGGGGTACATTTTGACCAGCCCAATGTAGAGGGAGAAGAAAACATTCAAGAGAGAAATTTGAGGAGAGTGCTGAGAAAGCATGTAAACAAAATGCATGAGAAGGCAGTGGAGGATGGAACTGTAGTAAATACCATCAGCACAACAGTCATCCAGCAGCAGCTTTGAAACTACGGAATGGCAGGATGAGTCCTTCAGCCAGGGACCCTGGAACTGTTTCTATGGGCCTTTCTGCACTACACTGTTATAGCGCTATTATTCCACTTTTAACATCTTACAGAATCCTGGGGTTTGTAGTTTAGGGAGGGGCATTTAGAGTTCTCAGCCAGAGAGCTCTTTGGCCTCAGTAAACTACAAACCCCAGAATTCCACAGAATGTTGAAAGTGGAATAATAGCACTATAACAGTATAGGGTGGAAATGCCTTCAGATACGGAGCTCAACACTGGAAGTCAGATTGTTATTAATTTTGCCTACTTGCTGGTATTTGCCTGAGGAAAGGAAAACTACTTGTCTCATCCTTTATCACTGAATCATCCTTATGTAAGAAGACTCTTACAAGCACAGGGTTTACTTAGAAGTGGCCTCCAGTGTACCTTACTCCTAAGTAAGTACACAGAGGACAGATTGCAGGCAGCCCTTATTACCCCTTGGACGACTCAAAGACAACAACTGTCTTAATATCTCTTAGCATTTGATAATATTGTACACTGCTAATGCCTGAGGAGGCTGAACTGCATAGGAGACTCGATAGCCCAATATTGCCAGATCATTTTGTGAGGTGGAAGGTCAGACCAGCTAGCCTCGTCTAAGGGAGGCTCAACCTTCCTTGTTCCTCCATTCTGGGCTCCATGCCTACAGCTGTGTTCCAGAATCCAGCCATAGCTGTGTAACAGTAGATAGGCCTGAAATAGTATGTTGACATCTGGTTCACTGGATGCCATCTCTTCCTGTTTTTGACTTTTTATTTGTATACTTGAAATGCAGAGTTGTCAGACTTGCTTTCTCCCCCTCTTTTCCTTCTTATTAAATATTTTTGACTTTCATTGGCATTTTTATTCAGTGTTTAAAATTTTGTAAGCGTGCTGCTGTGACTAGGCAAAATTTGAAAAACACTCTACACAGTTGAACTACTTAGGTTTATAAATGTTTAGGTAGAAGTGGTAATTTTCCAGAGAGTGCAGTCCTGTGCTAGTCCCACTGAACATGCCAGGAATTATAACTCTGCAATATATCAGCATACTTTTATGACCTCTTTTTAATAATTGCTTGATTTTTTTTAAACAATCAAATTTATACAAGACACCAAGATTCCCCATTTTTACTGTTTTGTTAATCAAGAACTTGAATACTTAGATAGCAATGTAATCCCAGAAATTCCTGAATTAACATATGTATGTTCTATTACATGCGAATAATTGTACCGGAGTACAGATCAGCAATCTATGGGCAGGCTATTTGGCTACATAGCATAGACATGGCCTGTAACTATATAGCATGCAACACATGGCAAGGCCGCCATGCTTCTTCCTCTTCATTCCTGATTTCTCATCCAGTTTTAAAATGTCTTGCTTTCTCTCTTCTGCTCCAACTCCTCCTTTGTCAGCTTGCTTCAAATGCAACTGAACTCAGTAGGAATAGCCTGCCTTTAGAAGAGGAGGGAATGGAATGTTGCCCTTCCCAAAAGGGTCAGAACAAAGGCCATCATTTCACAGCTTTGGAATAGAAAGCCTCTGTTTTGTAATCACGTATTGCTTCTCAGGGTAAGCAAATGGAATACCATTTTTGCTGGCGTATTAGATTCACCGGTATATAAGACACACCCTGTTTTCAGACTGTATTCTTTAGGAAAAAATATTTTAGTACCCGGTCCTCTGTTGTTGTTTCTGCCTGGGTGGGGGGACCTCCCAGCCAGGGCAGAAAGAATAGGAAGGGGGTGCATGCGAAAAAAGCTCCTTTCTGCCCTTACTGTTCTTTCTGCCACAGCAGGGAGGTCTCCTCATGAGGAGGAATCTTTTATAGGGTCAATTACCTTCCCAGGTGAAAGTCTTGGGCATGTATGATGCCATTTACATTCTACTCTTAATATTTAGGTAAGCTGCACATGTAGAAACAGGAAAGCTCATCTAGTGACCACGCAACATCAGTGGTTTAATCCTGACTGACATGATAAATCTCTGAACAGGCTGTAGCACTTCAGATTTTAGGTAGGGGCTTACGTGACTGAATGCTCCTCCACACATTTTTTAAAAAATGGAATGGAAATTTTTAAAAAATAAAATGGAAATCCCTCCATGCAATAAAAAACTAGATCACACAGAGAATCTTTCTGTGTACAGGAAATATTTTTGTATGGAAAAGCATTTCATGATGTGAGCCCCACCTACCCTCTGAAGTGGTAAACCACAAGCACAGTTTACCAATTCAGTGAAACCTAGGCCAAGTTTTCTCCTACAATGACTTTTGGGGCCTGCAAAGCCTCTGTTTCCAAATAGCTTCCAAACTGTTTCCAAATAGCTTCAGATGCAATTTTCAAAACAGTAAAAAATATTCCATTAGATCTCTTTTGTGCAGACAGGGTAGACATTGTCCACTAAAAGCTGTTTATTAGGAGTCTATTGCCCATGCATATGACAGGTTACACAAAATACTAGTGAGACAATTTTGAATTGTTACAGTATCTTACAGTACAATTTTGGGCCTGAAATTTCTACTTTGCAACAGTCTTGTCAAGCAACTTAGTACTTCCCACAGTATAATTTCTAATTCTGGTGGAAAGATATATTTTATCATATAGGTTTAGAATAATAGAATCATCGAATCTTAGAGATGGATGGGACCACAATGATGATCTGGTCCAACACCCTGCCCTGTGGAAATATAAATTACAGTATCCTGAAAAGATGTCCATACATCTCTTTACTTAAAGACCTCCAAAAATGGGGAGTCTACCACTCTCCAAAGCTATCTATTCTACTGTTGGTCAGCTCTTATGGTAAAAAACTTATTTCTAATGGTTGGGGGTGGGGGTGGGATCTCTTTTCTTGTAATTTAAAGCCACTGGTTTGTGTTCTAGTCTGTGGACCAGCAGAAAACAAGCTTGCTCTGTTTTCTGCCTTACAACTTTTCAGATATTTAAAAATGGCTATCATGTCACTTCTCAGTCTAAGCTAAACATACTCAAGTCCCCGAGTTGTTCCCGATAAGACTTCATTTCCAGAACTTTGTTCATCTTGGATGCTCTTCTAGCTTGTTGATATCTTTTTTGAACTGTGGTGCCTAGAAACGGACACAGTTTTCCAGATGAGGTCTAACCAAAACAGAATAGAGTGGGACTATGACTTTGTTTGATCTAGACACTATACTCCTGTTGATGAAACTCAGAACTGCACTGGCTTTTTAAGCCACCACATCACAATGTTGACTCATGTTTTGCTTGTGGCCTACTGAGACCCCTAGATCCTTTTCACATGTACTGTCTTCAAGCCAGGGGTCACCCATTCTGTATTTGTGCATTTCATTTTTGGTGCCTTGATGTAATACCTTACAGTTACCTCTGCTGAAATTTATTTTGTTAGTTTTGATCCAGTTCTCCAACCTCTCAAGGTTATTTATACCTTACCTTTCTCCAAAAGATGGTTTTGCCTTGAGGTTTCTACTGTGTAGAATTCTGCTTGAGGCCTTATTTCGTTGAGGTGGGAGTGGAAGTAGGATGTCATATCTTTATGTTACGCCTTCTGCCATTTCCCCAACTCCACTCCGATGTCAAGGAACAATCCTGAGTCCTGTCCACCCACAATTACATGTTGCTGAAGGCTCTGTAAGCAGTATTCATTTAGGGGTAGCCTAATGCATTTTGCTTCCTGAGGTGGACTGCTAAATGTGCTCCTCCTCTAGTCAAGGGTTTGGAGCCAGCCTTAGAGCAGACCCAGTGAAATCAATTAGATTTCACTTGTGACCGATTTAAGTCACACTGATTTAAATGAGCTTTAAGAAGTATTGTAGCTGGATCCAACCCAATATGTATAGTACCCAAGGCTAGTCAAGATATTTAGCAGCATGATGAGGAGATACAGTGTTTAGCCTAGAACAGTTACCAGAAAACAGGGATGTCCAGTCTCTGATAAACTGGGTCAGTTGGAGTTTGCATCATGCTTTTTAAGGATAAGCCTCAAGATTTATTCATACCTTTGGGAAAACTCTAGCTGCTCTTTTAAGGAGTAAGTATCTGAGCAGGTTGAGATAATCAGGCTGGACTTTACAAAATCAGCTGAAGAGGAAGGGGATACATATCTTTAAAGAAAGAAATGGAAATTGGTGAGGTTTGTAATACACATCTTTCAGCTATTCCTGTTTGGCAGGGACAGTCCCTGTTAATTCTCTGCTGTCCCAGTTTCCCAGCTGCTTTTCAGATGGCCTAGTTTCTCCTCCTCCGTTCATCCTCAGCTTCAGTTGCTGCAAACTGAGTTCAAAGTGCAAAAGTGGTCTGCACTCAATTAACTCAGCAAGAGGAGAGGAGGAATCTTTTTTCTTGGTAGGCTCAGCTGCTTTTTTTTCTTTTCCCCCAGACTTTCCTAAACTCAGGAAAGGGCGTCTCTGCTTAAATAGCAGTTTTCCACTCTCTTCCTGTGGCCACAGCCCTTTCGATTGCACTCTGATTGTGCTCAGTTACACACGTCTCAGTTTTCATTTGTGAAATGTTGGAGGACATGCTAAGAATGCAAAACACTTGAGGGGCACTGGTGTTTAATTAGTCACTAATGTCAAGCCATTTTATTTGGTCAACTAATAAACTGTACAGTATAGTCCTATTCATGTTTATTTAGGCCCATTAAGTTCAATAGGGCTCACTTCCAGATAAATGGGTATAGGATTGCTGCTTAAGACCTCAGTTAAATAAATACCAGAAACTTTAGGGTGGGGTGGTGGGAGAAGACATTAGAAAATGGCGAGGTTAAGACTGTAATTCATTTCTGTTTATTGTTTGAAATTCAAAAGGAGAGGGGACTCTTTCTTGCTTGCTTATATTTAATCTTTCTTTTAAACTCTACTATTCTTTTACTGAAGCTCTGTTCCTCTAACTTCAAGTGACATCTTTTGATTAAAAAGTTATAATGTAGCTCTACTTTCCCCACAACTTTGTCAAAAGATGCTTATATTGCACTTTTTGATAATATACATATTATTTAAATTTAATTAATTAATTAAAACAACTAATCCTTTAGAAATTAGGTGATTGTTCAGTTGACAACTTTTTAAGCAATGGTATTGATTCCAATATAGTCAATGAATCTTTATGGACCTGGTTCAACAAATGTTTCCCCCTTACTGGAAGAAATTATCTGACAATTAAGCGTATCACAGTTTCATACAAAATGAATATGGGATGTGATCCATTCAGTACCAAGTATTTTGAAGGCTTACTGAGTTCAAGGAGAAAGATGCACAACCTAAATGCACTTAAGTTTGAAGCCTTATATATATATTTAACTGTTCTTTTCAAAGCATTGGGACATCAGTGGGGTAGAACATGCCCACTAAATTTTAAGATAACTTTCCTAAACCTTATGCCCTCTAGATATTTAGGACTGAAACTCCCATCAGCTCCAACTAACATGATCCAAAGGGCCTCAGCTTTAAGGATCCTAAGGGACTTGAATTTAAAAATAGCTTGAGGGCAACAGGTTTGTTGTAAATGATAGCAAAAGTTTATCCATGTTTATAGTAACAGAATCATTGAATTGGAAGGGAATCTGAGGACCAGCTAGAACAGGGAACCACAGGTAAAGCATATAGACAGGTGTCCATAAAACATATTTAAATACCAGCAAAGGGTCATCCATCATCTTCTGAGGTTGTCTGTTTCATGGTCAAAGAGTTCTTGCCATCAGAAAAGTCTTCCTTAATGTTTAGTTGGATTCTTCTTTCGAGCAAGTTGCTGCTAGGCTAATAGGAGGATGAAAAAAAATGTTAAGCAACGTCTGGGGCATAAAGATTCAAATTTCCCTTTCTCTTACCTTATATTGTAAAATATTTGTCTCACAGCCATGCCTCAGGAGTTGAAGCCAAGCAGAAAGAACTGGCCAGACTATAACACAAGGGTTCAGAGAACTTATATCACTGAAAATCAGTGGGCCGAAGCGTACATAATTATGTGTTCGATGGAGGCCCAATAGTGTTGGATAGCCCAAGAGGGCCCAATATGTATCTCTCCTCTGCTTCCTTCTCTACAATAAAACAGAATTCGCCAGAAGCATGTACATATCAAACACCTGAGAGCCAAATATAAAATGCCTTCAGGGCCCTGTGAGTTGTTAAGAAAAGAGTGGGTGAAGTGAAGCTAGTGACGGTCATAACTGTTCACTGCTGGAGAGAGATGAGATGTACCAGTGGGGGGAAAATGATTCCACTTAACCAAGATACAACCTGCTTAACTAAATAAACAGTTATCCTGAGATGCTGCATTATTTCCATCAAGAAAGCAACTGATTGTGTGTCTTGTGGATTAAAAAGACAGAAGCTTCTTAAAGTATTAACACTGATGTTCTGAATACTTTACTCTCCCTCCTCTTTTGCCATGTAAATAGAGTGGTAGAAAGAGAGGGGGGAAGCATGGGACTTGAAGCCGTGCATACGAAGGCTTTTTAAAGATAGGTAAATCATTTTCTTCTTAAATGAAATTCTGTTTGACTGCATGAAATATGAACAGTAATTAAATGCACAGTCTGTGGGCCTTCTATACTTTAAAGCATTTTCTTTCTTCCTTCCTTTTTTTTTCCTCCTTAAAAAAAAAGTGCTCACCTCAGACAGGCCAATTACCCAAGAATGATGGAGTCAAGAGGAAAGTAGCTAAATTTCTTTACTTGAGTGATCACAACCACAAGCAAGCGATTAGTCCCTGCAAGCACCAGCGGGGATGTAGTGGGGACACTCACGCTGGAAGGCTTCAAATAGTCATTTCCTTGGTTTAAAATAAAATCTGACTGCACTAAATAGACAGTTTTTAATCTCAATTGGACATCTGAAGATTTCTCAAGCTGTTGTTGGCCACAGCAGAAACGAATTTTTCTGCTTTGTTGATTAAACCAGTGGTCTCCGCCATTGCTTATCGGCCTGCGACGAGCTGTTCTTTTTAATTAAAAGTGAGCCACCACGAGAGAGCAATTAACAGCTAGTAATTACTATGCTCTTCAGAACGGCAACATTTTGCCTTTCATTCCAATTATATAATGGACAAGTGGCTTTTTGATCTTCAAATTAGTGAGCTCTTGTACTATTTGTTTTGAGGCAGATTTGGAAGGTTAATGATGGCCTGTGGTGGCACTCTTTCGACTGACTGATGTAAGACAAGGAGGGAAAAAAAGGAGGGTAAAGAAACAGGAATAGTCTATCAAGAAATGCAAATGTTGCCTTCATGATAATGAACAGGAAAGACAAGGAGTGCTTAATATGCAGGTTGTTTAATAAGAGCAAAACAAGGGCCCATTTTTTTGGTTTTAACTTGCAGTGTGGAATTCTGTTCTGAAAAAGTTTTAATTAAATGTTCTAATATAGATCCTTTAGAGAGTGACACATAACATTTAACTGCTTGATTCTTAATTGTGTTTGCCTTTGATTGTGGCACCTATAATTTAATGTTTTACCATGGCACAGAGACCTGGAAGTTTCCCTGAGGATATACAATGGATTGACTTCATTTTAAAGTCTTTTAAGTAATAAGCCTTAAAATTTATTTAATGGCCACCATGTCCTTTGAGTACAGGGACCCCTTCCATCACAGATCCTTGTCTAATTTTAATTAATATTGATTTGCATTTCTTAAAGAGAAAGTGTGATCGTTGCTACAACTTACAGTCTATGAATCACGCATGAGGATGAACTGATGGAATATGTCATTGGGTGAGTTTTAAGAGCAGATCAATGATACCATATTAGGGTCATCTCTGGCATGGGTGTAATTCAGGAAAGTATTCATTGTCTTAACTGGATATTATACCAAAAGAACATCTAATCCTTTGAGTTATTTTCCTAGCATCTGTTGGTTTGAAAGCATAGAAACCTGTCAGAATTCTGATATATTAACATTGATCTCCTGGGGGAAAATGAGTAATGTATTTATTTCCATTTGTAACCCAGCACTCTTGAAGGTTCACATTATTTAAGAACTTGCTTTAAAACAAGTAAAACATATAAAATATAATGTATTGTACAGTAGTAGTATCAAGCAGAATACCACTAGATTATATGAGTTTTACTACATATATATGTATGGTTTTAAATATTTGTGTTCCATCCTAAATACTACTTTTTAATAGCACACTGTTGTGGAGGTGTTTGCATTTTGCATAATAAATCACTAAAAAAGGTACTGCAATACAGGAGGTGGGGGGGGTACTTCTGCCACAGGAGAGCTAAAATTTAATAAACCACTACCCCTGTTTGTCCACGTTCCCATGGTTATTGAAAAATTCCACTCCTGGGACCTAAAGCTCCCCACAGTAAGGAGCTTTGGTTAGTGACAAAGTAGCTGATCTGCATGCAGAGGCAATCCCACGTTTAGTTCCTGGCATCTCCAGGTAGGCTTGGGAAAAACTGTGTGAAATCTTAGAGAGTTGCTGCCAGTCAGTATTCAGAAGGTGTGGGCAACTTCAGAGAGCTGGACGGGCAGTTTTGTGATCCCTAAGGCCCCACAGTAGGCAACCATCACAACCCATATGTCTTTAAATCACATGTAATAGCGCTTCTTTTGAAATCCGCAATTATTATGTCTCAGATACTCATTTTATCAAGTTGGGACAGGGCAAGAGATCCTAGTTGTGATGTCTTCGGGCTAGAAATCACACAATTTGTAATGATGAGACCCTTTTCCTTGCTGTGAAAATACAAATAGTTTTCAAAGCAAACTGAGAGATGCCATTTATACCTACTGATATAGTTACTACTGTGTTTTTATTTACGCTTATGCATACAAAGACATCCAGAAACCAAATTATTCTATGCCCTTATCTGTAACAAAGACCAAAGGCAGTTTCAGCAGTTTTCTCATAGGGCCAGCACTTGATTGACCATAACAACAGTAACAACAACAACAGACTTTTGAGGATATTTAGAAACAGACTGTATCTAGTCATTGAACTTTTAGAGTGCTTTAACACTACACAGTTATAGTGCTACAGTTGCACTGTAAGTGCCATGGTTCCATCCCATGAACTACTGGGATTTGTAGTTCAGGGGGAGGATTTATAATTCTCTGACAGATGTGTAGTGCATCACCAAACTAGAGATCCCAGATTTCCATAGGATGCAGTCATAGCAGTTAAAGTGGAATCATAGTGATAAATAATTAATTAATATGGAAAGGCCCCCAGACTAGCATATATTCCTCTTTTTTCTTTATAATACTGTTTCTCTTTATGTTATTTCTAGGTTATTGTCATATTTGTTATGTGCAAAAGAAAATCAGTAACTAAATTTTGGTTAAGAAATAGATTTGGCCCAAGGAACTTGGCCCAATCTCATCAATTTCTCAGGCCTCCATTTAAAAGAAAAAAACAAAGAACAAAAAACAAAGCAACTTGGGCTATAGCCAATCTGTTCAATTATTTTGTATGAATGTATGCTAAATATTCCTATACAGTCAGTATTTATCTAGGTCTCTCTTGATAGTTTCACATGTCATAACAAATTAACTCTTTAACAAATTTGGTGCCCACACCTTGCTAAGAATAGATCTGAATGATCTTTCAAAGACTGATCTGGTCTAGTATACATTTTCTAAGACTGGCAAAACAAATCTGTGGGAACCATATGTGAAAGATCTGAGATATTTATTTGTTGTGTGTGTTTGTGTGTGTGTACGCACATGCGTGTGTGTGTACATAGGTAGATAGATATAGATATATAGATATTTTTTTCATGTCCTCTATCTGGAGATCTCAGGACAGTGAAACCAACCTGACAAATTTAAAGCAGTGCAAATAATTAAAAAAAAAACTATACTAAAAGCGTAGTTAAACATTTAATAAGTTTAAAAAGAAAGATTAATTGTGATTAAAATAATTTAAAATGGTTTAAAAGCATGTTGATGCAAGAGATTGTGTAAAATCAATCAGGCCTCAAAGCTTTAGTGAACAACCATATTTTCACTTGGTGCTGGAATGACAGCAAACTTGGCACCAGTTGGACCTCCCAGAGGAAGATATTCCATAACTGGGGTGTCATAGTAGACAAGGTCCTTCTACCGTAGAAAAGTCATAGGGCGTGTTCTGAAGTAACACAATGCAGCACCTTTCTGAAACTCAGTAGGACTGGGTCTAGTCAGTGCCTGGACAGGGAACTGTCCGAGAACTAAATGTTGCTGCATTGAATTTTGGGAAACAGAGGTGGGACTTTAAGATAAATTTCCTGTTTGTTTGTTTGTTTGTTTGTTTCTAACCCAGTTTCTGTCAGCAGATCTTGAGGTGGTTTTGCTGAATACAATAAATAAAGTCACTTTTTGATTGTTGTTGTATACCTTTTCAACTTATGTCAGCCCTAAGGTGAAACTATCACTGGGTTTTCATGGCACAATTTGTTCATAAGGATTTTACCATTGCCTTTTGTTGAGGCTGAAAGATGTAACTTGCCCAAGATCGCCCAGTCGGTTTCCATGTCTGAACAGAGATTTGAACCATGTTTTCCTGGAGCCCTAGTCCATCACTCAAGCTATAACACCATTATGTTGCTGCTGTGTACTTTCAAGTCATTTCTGACTTCGGCAACTCTAAGGCAAACCTGTCATAATGTTTTCTTGGCAATATTTATTCAGAGGGACTTTGCCTTTGCCTCCCTCTGAGGCTGAGAGGGTGTGACTTGCCCAAGATCACCCAGTGGGTTTCCATAGCCAAGTGGGAATTGAACCCTGCTCTCCAGAGTCCTAGGGCCTTTCTTCACTACACTGTTATACAGCTATTATTCCACTTTCGACATTCTGTGGAAATTTGCAGTTTAGGGAGGGACATTTAGAATTTTCAGCCGGAGAGCTCTTTGGCCTCAGTAAATTACAAACCCCAGAATTCTACAGGATGTTGAAAGTAGAAAAATATCACTATAATAGTGTAGCGCGGAAAGGCCCCTAATCTAAAATCCAAGCCACTGTCGTATGCTCCCACTATGTACCACACTACGTACCATACTGGCTCTAAAATTGCCTTAAAACAATCAAAAACAATTTAAACACTTCAAGCAATTTACAACACCATGTTTAGACACCATCATTTAAAGCCACCAGTTCACCTTGCCAGCATGCCTGGCACTTTCCTCTATCCCATGAATAGGGAAAACAAAATAAATAATGCAAAAAAAGCAAACTAATGTACAGTTCTTCAGTTTCATAATCTACACTGAATAAAGGATGTATTTGTTTTTATTCCACATAACCTGTTTGTGTCTGGTTTTCCCAATCACCCTTCCCAAATCTTCAAGGTAGTAAACAACAAATGTGAAATAATGAATTAAAAACATCAGTGTTTGGCTTTGTTTGTTTCAAAATATGGATTTCCTTGGCACAGTTATTTTGGCAGTGTAAATACATGGCCCTGGCGATAGCTACTCCACACATTATTGTACAGGTGTTTTGCATTTATTGAAGAACTATACAATATCTGAAAGCATGCTGTGTATGCTCTCAGCCATCATAATATTGGCCCACATTAGTTGACCTCTCAATGAATAAGGAGCTACTCTTGGCTGGTTTAACAAACATTGAGCCATCACATTTCTGCAGTAATTGAATAAGATTCTACTGCTTAAGGAACATATGGATTTGGAATAAACCAACCATATGCTCAGGGAGTAGTCTTGTCAAAAAATAAGATTAGGAATTTGTTTCCACGTGTTAATATAGTGAGAAATATGTTTCTTGACCTAGGGGGAAAAGAAAGATACATTTGAGGGTTGCAATCCTCAAAACCCATTGCTTAGGAGCAATCTAATAGAGTTCAATGGGGCTGCTTCATTGGAAGTGTTAAAGGACAGCAGCCAACAGTTAGAAATAGCAATGTGTTTTCGGAAAAGTTTAAATGAGTATTCCAGGACAAGATGAAAATTGGCCTCAGAGGGAATAACATTTTTCTGTTTCTTTGCAGCAGAAAATGTAACATTCCAAGTAGATCATCGGCATGTATCTAGAGCATAGATCACATTCTTGTGACATGCTTGGAAAATCTAGTAGCCTTCTATTTGTCATTTTAGATTTTTCCTCCTAATGCTAACTTTTTTTCTTCTTGGATTTTAGCCACGGCAAAAAAGCATCCTAGAAATATGGAGTTTGTTGTCGCATCATTACATAGGCCAAGATCCAAAGAGCCACTTAGGCTACACCCAAAGATTTGCGTATGCCCAGTGAAATTTTGGCATTTTGGCAAACTCCACACCCATGGTATATCATAAACTGTTTTTGAAAATGTTGGTCAGTTTCAAAAGACATTTGTCATGCGGCATGAAGGAGTGCTCTGAAAGAAACACAGCTCTGACATTCTTTGAGCCAGAGACATATTGAATCCTACATACTGAAGGAAGTAGATATTAATGTATTTCTAGTCAACCTAGTCAAATAGATCCAAGGCAGATGTAAATCGAACGTGACTCATTTGTAGCTGAAAATGTAAAGAATGAACCTTATAAATGTGTGTTTATTTTGGAACTTTTTGATAAACCAGTAGTACTACCACTTTCTGTGTGTCTTAGAGAGAAAGAAAATGCACACACACACACACTCACTCATATGCTTATATGCAGACACTTTTGAAGAAATGAGTTCAAGTTACTTCCAGTCATCCAGTCTGTCTTGTGTTTGTCATGCTTCATTAATTCAGAAATATAAGGTTCAAATGGAACTCCTCCAAGGAAAACTGACATTCTTCATGGTATTTCTCAGAAATATCCTGTTCAAGTGTGTGTCAGCCATATTAGAGTTGCTGAGCAGGGATACTTGCATTAACACAATAATTGTACTCTCCTCGGTCCAATATCAATGGTATTCAAACTTTGATCCTTCTGGTGTTTTGGATTTCTGTTCCCAGAAGCCTTAACCAGTTTGGCCAGTGGTGAGGGATTCTGAGGGTTGAAGTCCAAAACACATGGAGGACCAAAGTTTCAGAATCACTGGCTTTCATGTTGTAACTTATTTTATTCTTACAGCGACTTTGGGAGGCAGATGAGGGTGAGAAACAGCAACTTGACCAAGGCTGTTTAATGAACTTAATGGATGAACAAAGATTTTAACCTGGGTTTCACAAGGCCAAAATTCTATCCAAAACATCAAATGGTTCTCGCCAATGTGAATGGGGATCTCTCCAACTATATCAGTACCATTTAGTTACAATTAATCTACACTTTATATTTATTGTCCAATGAATATACACATTATCCACATTATAGGCTATGCCTTCTGCTGCTATAGCAAGTGCAGCTAACTTCTCAATCTGCTATTCCATAGCCTGTGAATCTAGCCCATGCCCAATGTCAGTGCCTTAATTTCTGCCCAATGTTTCGCATTCCTGATAGATGGTGAATGAAGTAACTCTATGTGATTCAGAAATCAGCTATAGCCACTGGGCACATAACAATGTCAGTGGTTTGATAGTCATCATGTCTGCTTATACCCATAAAAAAAAATAAAAAAACAGTCTTCAAGGAGCTGCCACATTTCTGCCGCCGTTCTTTATGCAGCAGAAGACTAACATGACTACTTTTGGGGGGAAGATTTATAGGGAAAACATTTGTGTTATGTTATGTCCATTGCTGTAATTACCACCACCTCTATTGTTACCTCCATGATACTCAGGTAATCTATACCACTACTGCCCATGTGGTTTAGTACATGGGTTATATATGATATTCAGTGCCCTTCTACCCTTTGAGGAATCCATCATTGCCATGGTGTGTAAACAAACAATATGTCACATTGGCAGAAGTGACATGTTACCATGAAGGCCACACAGGTAATTCCATATAATGAACACACAAAATCTGTTGTGTAGGTTTATGCCAATGGTTATGCAAAGAATAAGTCAAGGAGCATCTTTGAAAGAAAATAGTTCCCACAGAAAATAGTTCCCATGCTGGACTTTTCAGATGCAAGAAAAAGAAGCATTTATTTTCTTCTTCAAGCTAATAAGAAGCATATTAATGCTGTGAGAGCCATGGTGCTGTAGTGGTTCAAGTGCAGGACTAGAACTCTGGGAGATCAGGTTCAAATCCCTGCTTGGCCATGGAAACCTACTGGGTAACCCTGGGCAAGTCACACTCTCTCAGCCCCAGAGGAAGGCAATGGCAAACCTTCTCTTAAGAAATCTTGCAAAGAAAAACCTAGCACAGAGTTGCCATATTTTAAAAGCCCAGCGTAGTGTAGTAGTTGGAGCATTGGGCTAAGACTCTGGGAGACCAAGGTTAAAAACCTCACTCAGCCATGGATGACTCCGGGTGAGCCTCAGAGGAAATCAATGGTAAATCCTCTCTCAAGAAAGCCCCATGATAGGTTCACCTTAAGGACACCGTCCGTCAGAAATGAAGATACACAGCAACGAACTAGCACTGTAGCCTGTGCAAGTGTATACACTGACATTAGTAAGTCTCTAAATTAAAAGACAAATGAGAGTTTACTGTAATGAAGTGTTCCTCTGAGTTGACAGAAATGCACCTACAAAGTGTGAAGGACAATGATATCACCGTATAATGGAAACATAGCCTTGTGTTTCTTTTAAAAAAAATGCTTCCCCTGGAATCTCTCTAGATCAGTTCTTTAGAACATAGGACTGTAGCTAGGTAAAACATAAGTCTTCTACCAACTGCAGGAGAGGAGCATTCAGAATCACAAAGGAATTGGGCTCATTTATAACTGTGGACATTCTGTTCCTGCACAATTTCAAACACAGGGAGATCTTTCAACCTCGCATATTAATCAAAATCGTACCATGGATTCAGGAGCGTGCTGGAAAAAAATTAGGTTTTATTTCCATGTCAGTGCGGGGGGCTGGGGAGGGAGATGGAGAATACTAAAAGAGCAGCTTTGTTTAGGAACTGGTACTTTGGATAGCTTCAGGAGTTATTTGTATTAATTGTGTGCACAGTTTCAGAGTTCTGTGCCAAAATGTGACTATCGAATTAGGAAGACCAAGCAGTGATTTAGAAACAATAGGCTCATTGTTCAAAGTATCCCTCTTTTACTGCAGCTTCTCAAGAAAACCAATGCCGTTGTTTTGCCTACTTGCTGGCCTTCTGCCCAATAATATTGATTCCATCAAAATATAGCTGAAAACTCTGGTGTCAGCTGTACTCTAAAAAAACTGGACCCTTTTCTTACTACCTGTGCCAGATATAATCTAAACCTATGCATATTTACTCAGAGGTCAGTCCCACTCTGTTCAGAAGGGCTTACTCTAAGATAAATTGCATTGATTCAATGTAAGTGGCCTTAGTGTTCTGTTTTCTTGACAATGGCTATGCTGAGATGGATGTAGAGGAAGTTGATTAATATGACTCCTGCTTCTGTTTTCTGAAGGTTCCTCATATTTCTCTGCAATTCCATAAAGTCTGATCTTTACAGTCAAAAATATATATTAGAAATTTTAACTCCTGGGGTCAGGACTGTAAACCTTCATTATCTTCTGTTAAGGAAACAAGTCTCAATGTTGCGGTAGAGGAGAAATTGTTGCTTTACTGTCAGTGAATCAACATCCACAAAGTGGTTACAAAGTGTAATCTGAGCAGGGGACATGAACAGATTTGGGTTCCCTTGTCTACAAAGCTGTATTGCTGCAAGCATATTTAAAATCAAGGCACCATCTTCAATGTAATAGTAACAGATATCACAGAACACAGAACCCATGGAGTACAAGACAAAACTGTAGAACCTATAATTTGACCATAACCTGGGAGTTGCTTCGTCACATACAGAAGTGCCATCCCGAAGTTACCCACCTATCTGAATCAGTTCCCTGCTCCAGTAAGTTTCAGTATGAGATCTACAATGGCATGGCTTTTTTTTTTTAAAAAGAATAAGTTAAAAACCAAAGAGATAGTTTATTACTGCAATAGTTTACTGAAGATTCTGTCAAAATTCTCTGCTTTCAAGAGCCAGTTTTAGTGTTTGCCAGAGAGATATACAAAGAACAGGCTTCTGATTTTCCACCACTAATGTAGCATGTGGAGCAGCAACGTTGCTGCTTGTGACTTTTGGTACTTAAGGATGTCGTGATTTGGAATTGTGGGCCCTACCGGAGATGTGTTATCCAAAGCATAGAAACAGAAAGCTCACAGACACTCATTCTTCTGTAACCCTGCTTCTACTGAACATTTCAACAGGCCTGCCCTTAAAATGTAAAAGCCATTTTCTACACAGAGTTGCACCTACCACATAAGGTACACCAGATAGCTCAGGCAGCATAATTAAAATTACCACGATTGTGGGAGGCAGTATGGGAGACTGATAGACCTGGGACATGCAATATGATCTACTTTGCCCATGCTTCACTGAGTTGACAGAATTCTTAGTGGATTGTGCCCCTCTTTTTTAGTGGAAATACAGTTTCCATTTGAATTTTACATCCGAAACACTAAAATGCCTTGAGCCAACCCTGATTTTCTCATTTAAATTAATTAGTGCCAAATTAATGCATCTTCAAGGCTGTAATTCTGTGCAAACTTACTTGGGAGTAGTGTTCATCAAACATAATGGGGCTTACTGCCGTTGTATGCCTTGTATATGGTTGCGCTGTAAAGAACATCTTTGAAAAACACAAACTTCTCCCATCTGCTAACAAAATCTTGCTAGCATTACCACATTTTTAAAGTGCCATTTAGTGCTGTCGGTGTTCTGATTAATTTAGCTACATGTTGCTGTCATGTTGAACCCATTCATCTTCTGTCATGGAGCATGTACTCCTCAATCTCTCTCTATCATTCCACCCCTTCAGGGCTTATTTTCATCACATTTAGGAGAACTCTCTCCTGCCTGTCTTTATCTTGTTAGGCTTTCAGCAGCTTAAGCTGAATCTTCATTCGTTCAGTCTTCCTGTCAACCTTCCTTTGCCTAACGTGTCTCATTTTCCTATTCATGATGTCTCTAACCTGTTTGAGGTAATACTGGGACAAAATTACATCTCGCTCTTGCAGATTTCATTGTGTACGTCAGATCAGATCTTCTACTGAAGGGACTGCTGTGGACTTAATTGTCATTATATTTAATTAAGAAGCAGAGATAAGTGCAATCCAGTGTAAAAGAGTCAGGAAAAAAAAATCTGTTCACAACTTTGGATTGGCTTGTTTTACTTTAGCTATCAATTTCTGTGGAATGGATTCTAATGATTATTAGACATTAGATTAGAAACAAAGCCAAGATGAAGGCAGGATTATATTTTAACTCACAAATTAAGCAGAGTTTGGGTTATATCGGATTACTTTGTGGACTACAGCACCCAGAATTTCCCATCTAGTGATATTTGTGAGGTACAGTTCCCCAAACTGTGTGTAGTATTGTACATACGGTGGCACCACAGAGCAAAAGTGATATAGCTGGTGGTATTTAAATATGATTAAAGGCAATTGATATTCCAATCAAATATGAATAAATATGAGAATTGCATATTATTTTGATTCCTTCCCTATTGATCCCTAACATGGAATCTGGGTTTTTAAAATAGTAACTATGCAGGTTGTTGCTTTTTTTCATTAAGCTATCTATCCACTAACACCCCAGAACCTCTCAGCCTAACCTATCATGCAGGGATGTTGCAAGCATAAAATGAAGGTAGCATAAAATGACCATGTGTACCGTTTTTAGTTCCTTGAAGAAACAGTGGAGTATAAACACAATAAACAAACAAACATACCTTAATCTAGATTGAGAAATTCATCCTAACTAGAGCAGACCTATTGAATCAGTGGGATTTACGTGTTTACTTACTATTCCATCATAGATTCTGTGTCTTAAATCCAGTTTAATACTAGTGAAGTGAAAATCTCCACTAGCATGGTTTCAAGTGAGAAACAGAGTGGTGTAATGATTTCGGCATTGGACTACGACTCTAGAGACCAGAGTTCAAATCCTTGCTTGGCCATGGAAACCCACTGGGTGGTCTTAGACAGGTCACATTCTCCCAGTCTCAGAGGAAGGGAAAGACAAACCCCCACTGAAAAAATCTTGCCAAGAAAATCTCGTGATAGGTTTGCTTTAGTGTTGCGGTAAGTTGGAAATGACTTGAAGGCACACAACTACAACAGTAGTTGCAGGCTCCACTGTGTGAACAGTTGTGCAATGAAGTTGTGCAAGAGAAGTGGGTGACCTCTTTGTACAACTGCTTGCACAATGAAGCTGTGTTGAATACTGCTCTTATGCTAGCTCTGAAAATGGGAAGCCTCTAGTACAACAGTCCTTCTGCTACCACAGTAATATAATCAGATGAATGTCAGAGGGGCTGCTTTGCTTGGAGCTAGCAAACAGATTTAGGCCCATATTGCTTTAATTTCCACTTTATGATTGAACTATGGCCATTTCCATACTACCCTGTTATAGTGCTATTATTCCACTTCCAACATCCTATGGAATTCTGGGGTTTGTAGTTTACTGAGGCCAAAGAGCTCTCTGACTGAAAATTCTAAATGCCCCTCCCTAAACTGCAAACCCTGATTCCATGATGGCGAAAATGGAATAATAGCACTATAAGAGCATAGACAGAAATTGCCTATGATTTATATGTTAAAGTATATTTTCTTCGAGTAGCCACAAGGGTTCAGCAATGGAGTGGATAGGAACTGCCTTATTATTTCCCTCTGGCATCACCCATGCCTATCCTGAATATCTGGACCAGCTCACAGATTTCAGCCATCACAGAATAAATATCCCATCCTGGGAGAAAGATGGGGTATAAATTAAAAAAACAAACAAACAAATATCCAGTTACTGTGGACATGTATACCTTTAATGTACAATTGCTGGGGTGTGTGAGAGAGATGTTGATAATTGTGCACATGGCTAAAAATGTGCTCTGGGACATATTCTTCTGCCTTTGTAATAGAAACAAATAGGGATTTAATCATGTCAGATGCAAATGTAAATTAAATAAAATTTTAAATTAGCATGTTATTGTGCATGTGTTCAGACCACTTGACTTGGCAAGTTTAAATAAATTCATATATATTAGGGAAATCTCCATTAATTTATAATATTTTGATACATTTGTACATGGCTGAGTGTGTGGACTTATAGCATCCTGCCTTGGGGCTTAGGTCAGTCCTTAACCAATAAAAATTATTATTTTATTCTTTTTAATTAAGCTTCGCGTGGCAGTTTACGTATTGTGTTTTCACAAGGAATCAAGTAAGGTGATTTTCATGGATGATCATATTTATTTTGGTGCTGGGAGCTTAGAGATAAGAGAAAGGAGTTTTAAAAGTTCCCCTGTGCTCTATCAAAAGTTTGAGAATCTGCCCAGACATCAAAAGCACTGTGAACTGGGTTGAGGAATGGTAGTTCAATATCTATGTGGTTGTGAATTTCTGACAAAAATGGAAAACCAAGGTTAGAGACAGGGGAATAATTGTTCCCCTTGATCTCCCACTCAAGCCATACATAGCCTAGCTTACATGGAATGAAACTGGAATGAGTGTTATCCACTGACCTTAGATTTCAGCCTTTAGGAGTCTCACAGGTGTAGATAACTTAATTGGCTTAATAACAGTATTCTGTACAGTTGCTTTAGTAGGTCTTTTAATGCAGGCTTGCATTTTCTTCGTAATGGGAGAGAGGGTGGCAGAAATCTTAAGATTAGGTGATCCTCAAGAGGACAGTCCACCATGCCATTTCCCAGAAAGGGTAGTGTGTTGTAGTCACATGGTGTTTATTATGCCTGAATATAGCTCAAGATTATAGACCTAAACTGACATAATGGACCACATGCTTCAGACTGCAGGTGGGAAATCAGATTTTTGAATATTCATATCTTCATGTAAGGAGAAGAATAACACAGCAGGCTGATGAAGAGGGAAGGTCAAAAAGTGACCAAAAGGCTCATTCCAAATACCTTGTACGTGTTTGATGTAACTTGAAATCATTAAGAATTTATAACTTTTTAAATGTCTGAGTAGATTTTTTTTCTTCTGCACGGTTCTACTTTATTTAGGCCTAATACTTTTTGACATTCCCTCTTTGGTGATAACGTTGCTCCATAATAAGATGGTGGTAGTTGTTCCTATTACTTTCTTTTTTTACTTTTAACATACAGAAGGTTTGTTTACTTCTCATTCAGAGGACCATTAAAAAATGGCACTTCCTTTCGAGTAGCCTAATCCACTTCATCAGCTAAGGATCTTAGCATCAAATTATTCAGCTGTTTGAACAATCTGGATCCTTCTGGAAACCAATCAAATAATTTTGCTAAGATCCTTATAAAAGATGAGGCCTGACCAAGTTGTGGCGCAGGCCTGTTAAGGTGAATTTGTCCTTCAACAGTAGGTTGTGGTCTTTCATAAGCTTGGTAAATATCTTGTTCTTCTGAAAAATATGAGGTATGTTGAATCTCTACTAAGTCACTGTATATTACTAGTGTGTAGTGGCCATGGAGAACCAGTGTGGTGTCATGGTTTAAACTTTGGATTGTGCTCCTGGAGACCAAGGTTTAATTCCTCACTCAGCCATGGAAACCCACTGGGTGACCTGGGGCATGTCACACACTCTCATCCTCAGAAAATTCCATGATAGGTTTGCCTTAGGGTCACTATAAGTTGGAAATGAATTGAAGGCACACAACAGCAACAAATAATGGCCATGTGTTCTACTTCTGAGGAGAGTCCTCTAATTAAAAGGCTTCTTCCTTCCTGTATGGTGTATATTTCCTCTCAAGGTATCTGCATATTTGTATAAAATTTTGCTATCACAACTTCCAGAATAATTATTGCATATTTGAGCACATTTTTAAAAAATAGTCACATTTTTCTTTCTGTGCACTTTTCAAATGTATGCATAGTTTTCATGCACATTCTTTTTCTCCCCTGAAATACATGACAAGCCTTAGAAATGTATCAATTTCTCGGCCAAATTGGACTTTATTGTCCCACTGCCATCTTGGGCGTTGGAAGTGCCAAATGGTTGTTTTCACAGGGAAATGTGAACCTGCCCAATTTCTTTTCCATCTCTATTCCAGACAAAGACCAACTTGCCAATAAAGCACTGCAGCTTGATATCAGGTGACACTGCATACAGGTATTGGCCTGAGTTTAATGCTTTCTTTAGCAATTTGCTTTGAAAGTAGTATACTGGGTGGTATTTTTGAGGCGCTAAGACTCAAATGTGCATTTTAGAATGCTGAGAGATTTCCCTCATCAAAGGAGCTAGTGACCATCTCTTCATCTTGGCCCCAGACATTCATTGCTGACTCTTTTGGTCATACAGGGAGCATTCAAGCTTCTTGTCACTGGTGGTAGCTCGCACTGCTGTAAATATTTCCATGGTTTTCTCTCAGGCTGTGGGAATGTTATGTTTCTCTGATTCCTAAATCAGTTCGTTCAAGGTGGCCTATGAGACTGCACTGGGAGGTAGGTGAAATAAGAGGCTAATTCCTTTTGCTGAGAGGTGCATGTGCTTTGGGGCTTGATTAGGGGTGCTCTGTACTTTTTTTAAAAAAAGTGATTTATAATCTGAAAACATTTTGCGGGACTTAACTGGGATTCCTCAGTGACTGACTGGAAGTATGTGCTCCTGCCTTCTTCCCCCGCCCCCAGCATCCATGCCGATAATCCAGTTCAGTTATAATGACTTCTTGTAGCTCTGCCAAATCATTGGTATTCTGCATTTTTGAATGCCTTTGTGTGTAACAGGACATTCTGTTGAGCCCCAAGCAAACACAGGTTCATTTTGTGTGTAGTGTATTTCCTTAAACCATTGCGCTGTTTTTGTTATGACAAGGGTGAGCTTCATTGTGGTTTTAAAGCTCAATGGTAGTTGAGAAGCAGTTCAGCACAAATGAGAACACATAATATATGCCAGGCAAAACATTTCAAGTAGAAATGTTCTCTGCTGGATCCAGAAAATTCAAATAGACAAAAGAGATAAGGCTTTTTAATTTTTTTAAAATTTATTCCTGATAGCGCAACACTATGGAGTCTTCCAGGTTTCATGGTTGTAAGTCATTCAAAAAATCATCAACAGAAAGCGATCTAGGTTCAGATGGGTCCCCACACATGTGAACTCTGTTTATTTTGTCCATGCAGTATTTGTAGGTGCACAACTCTGTGGAGAAACATGTGTGTCATCCTCAGAGACAGCAAGCAGCTGCTTTATTTCTATGGTTTCAACTGTATTTGTTTAACCTGATCACAGCCATCATTGTGACTGTTTCCATGCCTTCCTTGTTTATACTAATGTTTCTCCGTATATTCATGTGTTATGCACATGGTTGTAAATTACACACACAGTTTGTGCTTTCTTCTTACTTCATCTGTATACAGTGACATGATGTAAGAATGAAGAACATGATGTAAATGTATTTATGGTATTTCCTCAAACAAGGAGAATCCATAGAGTACATGTCAAGTATTTCAGTCCAAGTACAGCACTTCTGAAAGTACAAAGATGTCCCATCTATGGAAGGGTATGGGAAAGCTCTGTCTGAAAGATATATTGATTTACAATTGAATTCCTGCATTTGTTTGATCAGTGGTGTAGTGGATCCAGGGCTCACAAGGTCAAAATATCAGTACTTTTTTTTAATAGCAAGAATGATGATTTCTTTTGCCTTCTTCCTTCATGTTTCCTTTCCCCCCTCTGAGTTTTAGCTGTAAACCCACAGTAGTTGAAGAAAAAATGGATTTTCCCAGCAACAATATATTGTTGTGAGCCAACTATAATGCAAAGCATTTTAGTGTGACAGTGGGCAGTTGAAACCCATATCTTTACAACTTGTCTGCTCCTGGTGCAGATGAAAGCTGTTACATCTGGTTTGTTGATATGAATTAACACAACTATTCCAATTTATGGATTCTTGTTGGTATTGGCTATAGGGACTGTCATGATGACTACCTGTTCTCAGAATTTACCATAACACCACTTTACCTGAGTCAAAGAAACAGTAATAGTAACTAGTAGTAACTATTTAGGGAATATTGATAAGAGCTGGTATGTTGACAGAGGACAGAGGACCTAATGGATTTTTGGCTGCTGTTGAATAAAACTCCCACCATCCACAGCCATTGGCCATGT
The DNA here is from genome assembly GCA_030412105.1 of Cyclura pinguis. Classification (NCBI taxonomy): domain Eukaryota; kingdom Metazoa; phylum Chordata; class Lepidosauria; order Squamata; family Iguanidae; genus Cyclura; species Cyclura pinguis. The sequence goes on from CM059601.1 coordinate 22,089,269, forward strand.
GGGCTGGTACTGATGGAAGTTGGAGTCTACCAATATCTGGAGGGCTATATGTTCCCCAAACCCATTGTAGTGATTCAAGTGATAGACTTACACCAATAATACGTGTTCAGGCAAGTCTGTTGTACAGCTTGGACCAGTCACTGTTCTCAGCCTAATTTGCTATGCAGGACCATAGTGAGTATTAAAAGGAAGATGTTGTGATGTATGTTAACATGAAATCAATTTAGAAAGGTCAGAGCTTGGAAGTAACTAGTTACAAATGATCAGTTCCTTGTAATTAATGCATATTAGCTATAGCTAAAGGTGAACTAAATTACACTACAGGGGCACGTCTAATAAAGATTTGTAGCACATCGAAGGTTTTCTCAAGATACATCAGTTGAACACTTTCCATTCTTGACAGATTATTTCATATCTGAATTCCATAACATTCTACTAACTTCTTCAAGGATGGTATGAGTTATATTAGTAGCCACAGGACTGTCCCAAAATGCTCCTACAGAAATAAGGCGATGTTAAGGACATAACCATCATCATGTCACTTTGTACAGGTGTATCTTGTAATACCTGGGTGATTCCATTTCTATGTGACTTTTGAGAGATAAGATCAATGTTCCATCAGGTTACTTAGCTCCATTTAATCTGAGGCATTTTTATATCGTATAACAAAAGGAACAGAAGTGTATCTGATGTTTTGTGTGCATCAGGTAAGCGGAACTTGGGCAATATACCAGATAGATGTGCTTTAATGTTTAACCAGTAGATCGTTATCTTTAGTAGTAAGACAACTAATATTTTAACATTTAGCACAAAGCAAACCTCTGACTTTGTAAAACTAGGTACTAGAAAAATGCACTTGAAAGATTGGTGCACAGATGTAACAGAGGCAAACATGTACCAAGGGTTGACTGGGATTCTTTGGCATAGTTATGTGTCTCTTAAAAAAAAAAATAATCTCCTGTAATTCTGAAAACTCCCTTCAATAAAAGTTTTACCTCTTTTCTTATTAGCAAGGCATGCTACCTTTCAAGCTGTTTTCTGCCTGCCTAAATATACCTCAGGTGTTTGTGTGTTCATGTCTGTATAATAAATTAGGATTGTCAAGGTCTAACTGAAAAAAAAAAAAGGATCCTTGAGTGAGGTCAGTGCCCAAAGTACAGTTAGGCAAGGCTGCACAGATTCCCATGGGTAAGGACGGGAACTGAGATAGAATCTGTTTGATCAGGCATGGAGCCTGTGTAAAATCAGAGTAGACAAAAACAATGTCAGGTGTTTGTATTATGGGGCACTTGCTAGGTTCAGCAATGGAGTGGATAGGATCCTCCTTACTATTCCCCTTTGGCATCAGCCATGCCTGTCCCACCCCTGGATCCTTCTGCTGCTCTTCTCCCTTGCTGTTGTTATTCACCTCCTCCATACTTTCTGAGCTAATGAGGAATGAGAAGAGTGAGGAGAACCAGCAATATTTTCCACTTTTGTGGGAGGTGGCGTAGAATGTGCCTAAGGCATATGGCAAGCAAATACTTGGTGGCATAGCAGAAAGGAAAAGGTGCACTTGGGCAGTGATTCCACTGAGAGTGTCTTGTCCAAAGGATTGCTCAGAACTTTCAATCCAGCTGACCCCACCATTAGGCAGACTATGGGAACTATCTGAAGTGCAAATATTTAATGGCCATGTCCTGTGTTGCAGGATGGAACTTTGGGATCCAGGTAGCTTATCATTCACCCTTAAAGTAGCTTGATGTCCTCAGGTGTAGAGGATCTGATGTACCTTCAGTATCAAATTTATATCCAACTGTCATTCTCAGTGTAGAATGGAGGGGCTACAGTCTTGTCATTAACAACAATATGTCTGAGGTTGCCCCTCTATAAGCAGAGCAGAACTTCCTAGTTCAGGAATCAGGACTGGGAAGTAATTAGTGACAAGTAATATTGTTGCCTATAACTAGTTACTTTGTGCATGGTGATGTAACAAAGGTATACTTACAAATTCAGGCTATGCACCTTTCTGCAGTACACTGTTATAGTGCTATTATTACACTTTTCAACATCCTGTGGAATTCTGGCATTTGTAGTTTAGTGAGGCCACAGAACTCTCTGGCTTGAAATTCTGAATGCCCCTCCCTAAACTGCAAACCCCAGGATTCCATAGGATGTTGAAAGCAGAAAAATAGCACTATAACAACTGCGGAAAGGCCCTTTGAATAAGAACAAAATGGCTTTACTTATGTAATGAGTAATGTTTAATGGTTAGACTTTTGCCTCTTAAGACACTACAATGCAGAGGGATTTTGGCAGGAATTTTTCAACATTTCTGCAATTCTATTGATCCTAAATTTTCTTTAAATAAAAAATATAACAGAGGAACAACAAATCCCCTACCATGTAATTCAACCAGTTACGTTGTTCAACATTGTAACAGACAACATCAACTGGTTACTTCCCAAACACAATGGTGAGTAACAGCAACAAATTACATTTAAAAAGTAGCTTTCAAAATTATGCCAGGAATAGTAATAGGAGAGTATCACTCAGGATGGCATTTCTGATGGCATGGGAGAATTCTGATTTGGAGAATGTATGACTTAGGCATTCTAACAAGGTCTCCTTCACTGATCTTCCTTTAAGCCCTGAATGAGTGGAATAAGTAGAGATACCAGCTTTTTTTTGGTCTATTTCATACTGGAGATTGCTGTTTCCAAAACAACTCTATGAATAAGAACAATGTTGCTTTACTGGTGTAATGAATAATGTTTACTGGTTACTTTGAAAAGTTACTTTTAAAGGGCATTTTAGAGGGGTGGAGTTGAAATGCTGTGAATACCAAGAAACTAGTTAGCAGGGTTTTTTTTTAAAAAAAAATATAGTTGTGTCTCAGTGGAATATAACATAGTCATATTCAAAAATTTGATGACAAGCAGGATGGACTTTGATTTTTTTGGGAAAGGCAGCAGCCCCTGTTTACAACACGTCTCCTTTGTTATCTCCATCATCTACTGACCACTATGTAGAGATCTGGGTCATGTGGTACCATGCAAATATATACAAATGTATTCAATTTATTAATTAGTCAAAAGGAAACTGATACATCAAATGAAACTATTCAACCAATTGGCAAGCCTCATTAAGTGAAATACAAATGATGAATAACTTAGACTAACCCATTCCCCAGGATTTAGGATATGAGTTCATATATTATTGCAAATTTAAATTATAAGAGTGAATCAGAAGCAGAATTTTCCCCAAAGGCTCCCACTTTTCATTTGTAAGAGGAATAGAGGCCCAATCTTCAGTCATTTCCACCAGAACTGTAATAAATGTTCTCCTTTGTTTATTTGTTTTGAAGACTTTCTGTATGGATTTCAGATTTCAATATTAATGTCAAAAATACGTAGTATGATTTTACATAGGATTTGTGCTACATTAGAACAGTAAAGACAAACATCACTTAAGTAGAAGAAACATTAAATATTAAATAACCAAAAAATAAAATAAGGTGTAAACACTAAACTAATTTGGGAATCTGCTATTGCAGCACATCCAATGAAGTGGTTTAAAACCAGTATAAAAAGATTAGGACTAAGGCCCTTTCCACATGTGCGGGGGAAAAATGGGCGAAAACGCCCAAAAACGGAGCTTACCGGCAGCTGGGTAAGTCCGTCGCGACGCGGAGCAGCGCGAGCTCGCTGCCCCGCAGTCCTCCGGCATCCCAAATGGCGGCTTCCGGTTGGTGGAGGCTCCCCACCAACCGGAGAAGCTCGCCGGCTGGAAGCCCGCCCCCGGCAGATCTGCAGGCACGCATTTGCGCACGCCTGCAAATCTGCATCGGAGCCGGGCGACAGAGCGCCGCAGGGCTGCGCGCTCCGTGCTTTTTAAAAACCTCGAAAAAGAGGTTTTTAAAAAACACTCAACGCGGCTAGTTCCGGCCGCTCCTGAGTGGATTTTGGTGTGGAACTACAAAAAGTAGTCCACGCCAGTCCACTCTATGGTGTGGAAGACCTCCGTGACAGGTTGCTCTGCACCGTTACAGAAGCCCGATGTGGAAATGGCCTAAGTATGTTACAGTCTACTTGGAATACACAAAGCTCATTCCAGAAGCCTTTTTAAGAACTGGTCCAAGAGTCCAGAAAAGCCTTGACTCCCATGTGACCATCATCCCTCTTTCTTAAAAAATGTTCTCCTTTAGACCACCCTCAAAATTGTCCTTTACAAATTTTATGTGTCAAATATTCTCCAGCTGTTGTAACCAAACATTTGCTATCTGCATGGACATCAAACACTATTTGATTTCATTGTTTGATATCTGACTGCTGAGGTTTGTCAATATTTACCAGCTGACATGAAATGGTGTTTAGTGTTCAATAAGGTTGGTATATCAAAAGAGCTTTCCAGTCATTTCCACATTGGCTTCTACAGTGGTGTTTTTGTGGCTTGAATCCTGGGAACTCTAAGCGATGTTCTTCTCTTGGACAAGGCTTTCTATACACCTAGAACTTCTGAAAACCTGATCGTGGGGGCTTGAGTACCTCTCAGTTTCTTTTGTTGTGCAGCTAATGGAGACTGTAGATGGAAACGAGATGCAATGAAAATCATGGACTGTTCCCTGCATAAATGTCTTTTGACTTGCTCTAGACAGTTATGATCAAAGCCTATGTGGGTGATATAAATCCTCCTCCTCCTCCTTTACTTATATAGCACCCTCAGTGTACATGGCGCTTTACATGAGTGATTTACAGTTGTTAATCTGACAGTTCCATGTTCTCAGACTTACGGTCAAAAAAGATGCAACACAGCAAGGAAAAAAGATGGCAATGGGCAAGGGGAGTAAGTCTAGCAGATGCTGCCTGCTGTTCTCTTCCTCTGAAACTACAGCAGTAGGAGCTGGGATAGAGAGAATGCTTTTTTATCAGCTGCTGGGCCTGGGCATGATGGAGCTGCGCCTGTCTCTTTTTCCCTCCAGAGAGTTGCTTTTCTGTACAAATTCTGCACTGCCTGCATTTCTTAAGTTACCGTTCTGTTTCTGTTCCTTTTCTGTTCATAATAAAATATAAAGTTATATGCGTTAAGCTTAGAGACAATGGTCATATTCCAGAGAATGTAGAGAATTCCTAATTTGTACTGATCTTCGTGTAATTTGAGGATGCAGGTATGTGCTTAAGTTCTACAGATTGCAACAGGATTTAGCTTGGCTATCTCTACATTATGTCCAGTAGATTTACCTATGGCTAGCTATGTGTTGCATGAAACATGTCTAATAACAGGCTAAGATTAGAATGCCAGGGGCAAGACATCTGCATCAAAAAGGGATCTTTCTGTACTGACTTTGCCAATATAGCATTTCCAGCAATTTAGGAACTGGCACAAGCAATAATATATTCTTATGATATTAATATAACATGTCTGCCAGCTTTACGGTTTTTAAATAGAAGGGGAAATTACTTCATTCCTTCTTTTTTTAAACCATACCTTGAAAAATCATGACCAGTATTAATAAAGCATTGAGATCTCTGTATTTATGAAGGATGGGTGCTTAAGATTTTTTTTAAAAAAATCTTTTTATTGATTAGAAGCCTTTTTGTGCATTAAAATAATAAAATACAACAGTGCTGTGATGCTAAAAATACAAAGCTCCAGGAGGGTACTCAATGAGATTTCAGTAATCAAACCACTTACTCCAGGATACCACCAGTGATGTTAGATTTCAATGCAGTCACAAAGTTCTACCTTAATGTTGCTTGTTGCTTCACTATTTGTTTGCTCCATCCTTTCCCAAGCAGGTGCCCTTTGGGTATGTTGGTCTACAACATAGGGGTCTGTATGATTACAGGATGTGTTGTTGTTGTTGTTGTTGTTGTTGTTTGCCTTCAAGCTGTTTCCAACTTATGGTGTCCCTCAGGCAACTCTATCATGCAGTTTTCTTGGAAAGAGTTGTTCAGAGAATGTTTGGTTTTGCCATCCTCTGGAGAGTGTGACTTGCTCATGATCACCCAGGGACTTTCCATGAATTGAATGGGGATTGGAACCTTGGTCTTCAGAGTTGTAGTCAAATGCTCAAACCACACCATGCTAGCCCTCATGGGATGTATAGTACTATACAATTACCGTACGTCAGCTGGGGGAAGACTAATGCGCTCTGACTGGAAACAGTTGCCCAAGGTCTCACAGTGCCAGATGTCTTCAGGCATAGAAGTTAATACTGTGACTGTCTTGTCAAAGGTGATTGGCCAGTTCACTAAAGGCAAAGGGTTCGTTTTCAGGGATCCAAAGGCAACAAATGACACCAGTTGTAGTAGGAAAGCCTTAAATTGTATTAAACAGCGAGCAATTTAAGCAACATGAGCATACAAGCAATGTCAGCATATAGATAGAACCCACTTAATCGTATGATGCCTAGATAACATAAAGATGGATTTCTTTACCAAGCAAAGTTTCCTTCAGTGAGCTGCCCTGGAGCCCAGAAAGGAAGAACAAAGGAGATCCTCTGTGTAGCCACCAGTGCACAGCACTTCAGTTATCAACCTGTGCTGAGCTCACCGTGGGAGCGGATTCTAGGGTGTATTTATATCTCTTGGTCTAGGAGGACTGGGTCATCGCTCATGGGAACCTTGTGATTATTTAAAAATCTGGGATGAGCTAAACTCCTTTCAACTGTCAAGATCACTGTTTAAGTGGCTATCTTTTGGGTTCCCCCCAGCACTCATTATCTAGTAGATGTCCTGATCCAAGGGCAGGTGCCACTTAGCAGACATCACTTGCAACTTAGTTTTGTCTACATTTTAAGCTGGCAAGCGTATTGAGTACATCAAAGCAGGAATAAGACAAAATACAAGAATCAAAGCAGTGTGCTTATCAAGTCAGAAGACCTTGAAACAGCAAGAACATGGAGAAACTTAGAGCATGGAAGAATATTAGAAGGTCTTTCTAAATGTTTGGTAGCAACAGTATGGACAAACTTAGAATATGGAGGAACAAAACTGGGGTCAGGCCAGATCTTACACTTCCTTGAAATTACAGTGGTCTTCTTGTCATTTCCCATACAGCGACATCCTGGACAGTGTCCAGGGCAATCCAAAGCCCTTGCTGGTGTCACAGAATCATAAAATTGGAAGGTGGCTCACAGACCATCTAGTCTAACCTCCTGCCATGTAGGAATACACAGCTAAAGCACTCCTGAGAAATGGCCATCCAACCTCTATTTAAAGACCTCCCAAAAGAAGAGTCCATCATACTGCAAGGGAGTCTATTCCAACATCAAACAACTTGTACTGTTGGGAATTTCTTCTAATTTTTAGGTGGATTTTTCCCCCCCAATTTGGACCCACTGGTTCATGTCCTAGTCTCTGGAGGAGGAGAACACAAGCTTGTTATATCTTCTACCTATCTTCAGATATTTAAAGATGATGACTGTATCACCTCTCAGTCTTTTCTTCCCCAAATAAAGCATCATCATTTCCCTAAGCTATTCCTCATAGGACTTGGTTTTGACACTTTTAACCATTTTGCCTCTGGACATGTTCCAGTTTGTCAATATCCTTCTTGAACTGTGGTGCCCCGAACTGAATACAGTAGTCCAGGTGAGGTCTGATCAAATCAGAATAGAGAATTACTACCTTGTTTCTCTATCTGAACACTATGTTCATAGAATCATAGAATCCTAGAGCTGGAATCGATCACAAGGGCCATCAGGTCATGGAGGAGCAGACAATCGAAGCTTTACTGACAGATGGCCATCCAGCCTCTGTTTAAAAACCTCCAAAGAGGAACATTCCACCACATTCAGAGGCAACATATTCAACTGTCGAACTGCACTTACTGCCAGGAAGTTCTTTCTGATGTGAGATGGAATCTCTTTTCCTGAAGTTTGAAGCCTTTGCTCCAGGTCTTAGTCTCTGGAACAGCACAAAACAAAGAATGTGACAGCTCTTCAAATGTTTAAAGGTACCTATCATATCACCTCTTAACCTTCTTTTCTCCAGGCTAAACATACCCAGCTCCCTAGGACACTCCTCATATGGCATGGTTTCCAGGTCTTTGACCATTTTGGTTGTCCTCTTCTGGGCATGTTCCTGCTTGTCAATATCCTTCCTAAACTGTGGTGCCCAGAACTGGACACAGTATTCTAGGTAGGGCCTGACAAAAGCAGAATAGATTGATGCAATCTTCTGGCTAGGAACAAGGTGAGGAGGAGGAGGAGGAGGAAGAGGGGGAGGAGAAGAAGGACAACAACAACACCATCAACCTATTGATGATATTATGGCCTATAATGGCCTCTGGTGGTTTCATGTAGAAGTTAAAAAGGAAGGGGATATGCATGAATCAATCCAAAGGTAAGTGATATGTTCATGATATGGAATGAAATGTGAATTACAACTTCTGGGGCCATCCCTTCAAAGAGTACCTTAGCTACTCTAGCACCAAGACTGCCCACAAGTATACTATAGTAGCAAAAATGGCTGAGAAGTCTTAAAGAACCAACAGAATTGCATCTGCCACTCATTCTTCAGTGTGTCATCTGTCAGGACAAAGTGAGTCTCCTTCTGTTCTCATCCTGGGTTGAAGACCAGATTGAAACCTAGCTAAATAAATCCGTACCGCTGCTACTGCTAGTGGTGAACTCCCAGCAAAACAAACAAACAAACAAAACAGAATTCCACTGAAAATACTGGGGAACACTTCCCCTAATCTTCATGCAAACATATAGCACACAAAATTTTGGGAGGTAATTTTCATTCATCCCTCCCCTCCTAAGGAAAATAGACCAGAATCCTTTAATTTGCTGACAGACTTATTTATAACAGTAAATAAAATGGGTACTCTAAGCAGCCTGCTGCAAGATTCTTTTATGCTGAAGCCAGAATGAAACAGCCTTGGCTGCAGCATAAGTAAAGTTTCAGGCTGGCTGGATGTCTCTTTCTGTCAGATGCCATTGTGTCAGACTCAAAGCCATTTGTCATCCCTGAATTTCATTATCTGCTCCTTCCCTGTCTTTCAGTCTCACTTTGCTAGGACATTTGTTCACCGTTGACCTCCCTGACAAATAATACACCTTAATTATGTTGGCAAGAGGGGATATGTCATTCCTGGGCCACTTTAATTGTCTATCGTACAGGCGTCCTGCTGCGGCATGTAGCTTCCATGGTATTTTGACCATTCCAATTGCATGAGTATCGCAGGTTTTCCCTTTGTATGGGAGGTCAAAATAAAGCACAACTTTTATAAATAACACGGGAGGCAACGTTACCTCTGTAATTTCTATTTTATTTTATTCTACACCATACATATATGGTTTATTCTTTGCATCATTAAAATAAATCAAATTATATTAAAAATAATCATACATATAGTGGTTTTATCTTTAAAAATTGCCATGGTAGTAGGGATAGACACATCAGTCTGTTTCTGATCCATGTGACTTTTGCATATGTTCATTCACCAGTCCGTTCCACCTGTTTCTTCATCTATAGATTTATTAATCTGCAAATCTATTTCAATTTGCATGAAAATAACAGTTTAAATCATATTTGTGAATATATTTGATTACAAAATGTGCCCACCTCAACATATTTTCCCTCTAACTGTACATTACTCAATGTGCATTTTATCTAAATGTATGCATTCCAAAATGCACTTGAGCTGAAGAACTAAATCAAAATCAAATGGATAACTACATAAATCTACACATTTGTCCATGAGATGAAGATAAGATTAGACTGTATCAGATTGGACAGGGAATAAATTCCTCAAGAATTTCGACATCCATTCCTGTGGCTGTTATGTTTATGCAATGTTTTATTTGCAAAAAGCTTATAATCTATCATCTCTGTGCCTGCCCAACAGCTTTGTGTAGTGAATTCCTTTAGATGTTCTACAGAAATGACAGGAAAAGGTTGAATGCTTTGCACACCTCCTTCTGGTAGGTATGTTTTTTTTCTCTGGAAGCTGAAGGTGTGGTTTCTCCTATACTTTAAAAGGAGGAACAAACCTTCGCAGTTAAACAAGCTACAGTTAGGGTACAATTACTATAGGCTTGTGAAAAGGACTCATTTGGTTCCCTATAAAAAGTAAATATGCAGCTGACCAAAGTAGCTTCACAAAGGTATTTGTTCCTTCGGTTCACACACATATTCAAATGACTAAAAGAGGGATGCAGTTTGGCCTGTTTGTTTGATGAAGATTGTTGGTGGGCAAACTGTGACCTTCCATTTTCTTAGAGTCCCAATCTTATCACTGACCATGGTGGATGATGGGAGTTAAAGTACAAAAATATCTGGAGGAACCATAGATTTCCTCGCTGCAGTTGACAGGAATGATGTGGCTGAAGTTCTGAAGAAAAATGAAATCATGGTCCCAAGAATATTGTCTTTTTTTCTATTGCTTCAAGTGATAAGATATGTCTTTCACAGAACTCAATAGGCTTTTAAAAATCCTTGGCTAGATTTAAAATCATTTCAAATAAAGTATAGAAAGTAATAAATTAGAGGAATGCTAAGGTTATTGAATTTACAGTAGCAATCAGTGTTGACTAATTGAATCAGTGCAATTTACATGAATGTTGACTTATCGCATTGGATTAATTTAATGGATCTATTCTAGCTGGGACAAACAGCTGGATTTAGATCATGGTATTTAGGCATGGCAGTAATAAGTATAAAAAGAAGCTGGAGGGAAACCTGATTCTTTTCTGATTTGATTGTATTTTTAAAACTACTTTAGCACTCTAAGAAGAGAATTCACATTGTAGGGCACCAGAATTAAAATTAGAGAAGACTCTTGTGTCTTCAATGTTTGTGTAGAAGAGGGAATTCCGGTGGGCATTGCTTGTTACCTGCTTGTGTAACAAACAACACTCGCTGCAATTTTCTCAACTATACAACCATTAAAGGTACAGGAACCTTTTCCAGTTTTCAATCTGCTGACCCTGTACTGAACAAACTGCTGAACAAATTAATATATTAGGTCAGGGTAGCTTCTCTGGCCATTAAGATCTTCAAGACTAATTTGTGGACTAAAGCAATGTATACAAATGAGATATATTGTCTTTGTTTTAGGAGTGATGCTAGGGTTACCAAAACTCTCTTCCTTGCAGATCTTTTATGCTGTAATCCTATGCACATTTGTTGTTGTGTGCCTTCAAGTAGTTTCTGACTTATGGCAACTCTAAGGTGAGCCTGTCACAGGGTTTTTTGGGGCTGAGAGTATGTGATGCACCCAAGGTCACTAGTGGGTTTCCATGGCTGAGTGGGGAATTGAACCGTGTTCTCCAGGGTCATAGTCCAATACTCAAACCAATATGCTGTGCTGGCTCTCTCATCCACATTTCTCTGAGGGTGAATCGCACTAGGTTGAGAAGGCCTTGCTTTTGAGTAAAGAGCAATGGATTGTGCTGTTAGACATATTTCTTTAATTAGATGAAAGCAGTGGAGAAGGTTAAAATAATGGCTTTAGTGATATACTGGAATCCTTTTGCTTCCTAAATTTCTAGTAGAAAATATGGCTTATATGGTTAAGCATACAGGTTATATAAAAGTGAAGCAAAGAAATTTAATAGATTTACAGAGAATTGAAATGCTTTTACCATACCTCAGAAAATCAAGGCCTTTCATTTGACATGCTGTGATAAGAATAATACAAGATAACTGTTATGCATTTCACAAAGATTTATCTTTCTCTTTATACAACTGTACTACTGTTCTTAATTTATCTCAAATTTAAAAACATATTTTCAGAAGGATCAGGATAGCAGCTACTAGAAAAGTACCAGCTAGTGGTCATTTTAGCCGGATGGCTTTGAAAACTGCACTCCAAACCAGAAATTTTCCAAAGTTCTGCTTGGAATAAGTCAGCTTCCTGCAATCGTACAAATTGTTTCCATTGGGTCCTTTGTAGAACAGTCCAGAATCCTCTGGTACAAGTAGTCAGATGACAAAAGAGGGACAACCTGGTCCTTTTTCTTACATAACATTCTTATATATTTGTTTGTTTAAAATGGTTTTGCAGCACTGTTCATTGGGTCCAGTTTTGAAGCAGTAAAACCGGTTTTCTTTGTTCATTTGGGGCAAAATCAATCAGAAAAGTCAGTCATTTCCCCCTCTATATTGCCAGAGGGACCTCAGTGTGTGGCTTGATTATTTGCTGGCAAACTGACTCATAAAGCCTCTTTGTTACTATGTAAAATTTATTTAGATAGATTAAAGCAACAGATCAGAAAATGGTCTTCTGTGAAAAAAGGCAGTCACTGGACAGTCTTCTCTTTGAAGGTGTTTCCTATTTGGTGAAAAGCTGTCCACTCCAGGTCCACTTTCAAGATAAAACTCCACACAAAGGTGGAGCAAGGGCTTTGAAGCCACCTATCAGCTGAGCCTTCTCATTTTTATGCTATAGTGAGAGCTATGCTCTTTTAATTTAAATTATGGTGAGTGTTTCTAAGCATGCAATAGCATACACAAACTTCAGGCAGATCTGTATCTTCTTTTGTCCTCTTGTCTGCTGATGTGTAAGTGATTATCTAAAACTGCCTTGAGTCCCAGTACAGGAGAATGGGCAGCATAAAAATGAAGGAGGAGGAGGAAGAGGAGGGAACATGCCATGTTATCTGACTGATTCCTAGTTTCCTGGATAGATTCTGAGTCATTGATAGTCCAGAAGTCCAGGTGGTAACATCTGGTAGGCTGTAAAACCAATTTGTGGTGATGGTAATGGTGTGTCTTCAAGTCATTTCCAATATATGGCAACACTTAAGTGGTTTTCTTGGCATGATTTGTTCAGAGAGGTTTTGCCATTGTCTTCTTTTCAATATGAGAGAGCATGATTCGTTCAAGTTCTCTCAGTGGATTCCCATGGCCTGAGGGGGAATTTGAACACTGGTCTCCCAGAGTGCTAGTCTAACACTCAAACGACTGTACCACTTTGACTTGTGAAACCAATGATCACCACCACCACCACCTACAAAATCAGATTCAGCACCTCTGGGAGAAGAAACCAGTGGTGATAGGGACCACTGTGAACAAACTGATAAAACAGCTGAATGAAATCGCCATAGATAGAACCATCATACCCCAATTGCAAAAAATGACACTAGTTGGAACATGCTATGTTAACTGACAATACTTTCTAGATTGTTGGATAGAATCCAAATTGCTGATGACCCAGAACTCCAGTCAGTAACTCCTGGTGAAATCAAGATAATAATGACAACAATAATGACAACAATATATCTAGGACATAGCTGTTCAAGAGATGTTTCTTGTATCTGTGCTTCTTGATCTTCCCCACATGAACTGAAATGATTCAAATTAGGTTTTGAACCAATATCCTATTAAGACAAATTCTTTATGAACTGACACTTTCACCGGTCAGATTAGGGTTATGCATAAACCCTTAAAAGTGACTTGCTTCTGAGTAAACATGCAGAAGGCGCTGCATGAATCACTATAGTGTTTGCTAATCTTCAGATTAGCCGTTCAGTAAAAAAGTTACCCCCCCAACTTCCATGTTCCAAGATTTCTAAGATGTTTACAGAACAGGCTGTACACATCTGCTCAGAAGTAAGCGCTATAGATTCTATTAGGTTTATTCCCTAGATAAGTAGATATAGGACTGCACCCTTAAGAGAAAACAGTATTTTCCCAATAATTGAAATTTATTTCACCTGTTCTTCTTGGAAGCAGCTTATCTTACAGGACTCAAAGTGAAGAACATATTAGAATAATTTCCATGTTTTTTTCCCAAGAGGGCATAATCCAGATAAGTCTAACTAACACATTTCAGTATAATTGATTCTAGAGCAACACAGCTAGGCACATGTTCACATATTTCTGTGAAATCAAACAAACTGAAAAGTGCTTAATTTTTCCTGCATAATTTCTTTACTAAATATCTGTAGGGCACAAAAGAGAACAGAGAGTAACTTATAGGCCTTCTATGTAATAAGTGATCTTTCTTTATTGATGGACAGCTGTATTATTAATTTTTTTACAGTGATACCATTTATGGGTCAATTTTATGAGCTGATCATATCCTTTCAGAATTTAAAAACCATGTATTATCATTAGATTATAATTGATCCTCAGTGCTGTTTTAAATTATAGTTTTCAGTTTTTTCAGTTGTTTTTTTAAAAATGGAACTAAAAGACTTTCCCTATTTTTATTGCTTAAGATATAATTGTGTAGAACTTCTCAGCAGCTGAAAACTTAATATATTTTGACTGTCTAGCCACAGAACCAGTAGCACAAAGGAATGCTGATCCAAATCTTTAGGTGTGCATTGAGTCTGACTACATAGGCATGTGTGATGTATGCAGTGTAAGGCTGATGTTTCACTGGTGTGTGTGTATGTGTGTGTGTGTGTGTTTTCAAGTTGCCTGATGACTTACAGAAACCCCATGAATTTCATAGGATCTTTTACTGCAAGGAATACTGAGAGGTGGTTTGCCATTGCTTTCCTCTGACAGATAGCTAACAGCAGTGGCCCCTGGAACATTACTGGTCCCCAAACCATTGCCTGCTAGTCTCTGGTAAGTTTCCAGTAAAGGAAGAAACAATTGTAGCCATCGTCCCAAATATGATGCTGGTCCCTGGCACACTGGGGAAAAAAAATCCTGGTCCCCCATGTCAGATAAACTAAGAAACACTGGTCTATAGCACCTGGTATTTTTTGGTGATTTTCTATCCAAGAACTAACCAGGTCTGACCCTGCTTAGCTTCCAACATTGGGCAGGATCTAGTGTCTTCAGGGTACTCCTTAATAGATGAGTAGGGAATATGTAGCCTTTCAGATGTTGTTAGGTATCTACCTAACCGCTAGGCATGCTAGCAGGAACTGATGGTAATTGTATTTCATCAGGTTGCCTGCCCTGTCTAAAGGAATCTGGCTAGTTTTTGTCAGATGCAAATGTAGATGAAACATTGGAATAAGCATGCCAATTTAAAATTTACCCCTCTCCTCAACTGTTAGAGATAGCGGTCTTAGTATGTTTATGCTCAGTAACTGATAGTCTGCAAGTCTCTCTAAGAATTTAAATCTAGCATGTGTTAATTATTTCCTGTTTGTTGATCTTTGCCACACCCTCTTTCTTCCTTCATTTGTTAATCCGCTAGTATGAGTTCATTTGTCTTCCATAATATAGTCTGCGAAATACTCTCTCCTTCATATCTGAAGAGCACATGTTACAGAGTCTCTGATTATGAGGTGTTACGAAAGCTTTAATATTTGCTAATTAAAGATACTTTGCATGTTTTTACAAAGACTAAGCCTGCTTTATTTTCCTGCTAGACCATGTGTGGGGATGATTGTGGCGTGAGACTGGTTGTTGCTCACATTCTGCTTGTGATTACTGATTACTCTGCTTCTGAGATACATTACTATTTTTCACATTCACCAATACTAACTTATCATGTATAGCTTAACATTCATGGTACAACACATTAAACAACAACTAAAATCAATAAAAACAATAGGTTGTGATCCAATGGTAGATTTGAACTAGTGACAAAAATCCCCATTCATACAAAGAATGGCACTCAGTTTTGCTGATGCCCCATACCCACTATAGCCGCTGTTTGTAGAGGTGGGGAACAAATCTGTTGAATTTCCCATTTTGAATATTTCACATCCAGAATTGCACCATTTGCACCTCCTGGGACTGGACAGCTTCTTGCTTCAGAAATCTGAACATTTGTGCCTATGTGTAAAGAAAACAATGCAAAATCATCCAGATGTTTCAAAAAATGAACATGAATACAAATGTGTAGCTTTGTAGAATGCACACACATATACTTTAGTCAATGCAAACATGCATACAGGACTTGCTACATTAGAAATTCTGGTGCAAAAACGATTTACACTTGACAAATACACACTGAAATACATACAAATTTCTGTGCAGAAAAAGGTTTCATAATCTGGTACACAAATGGGATTAGAACCGGAGTGCATTTTAGAAATAGAAAACTTCGGTGAGATTTCCACATCACTCTCTGATACCCAGAAAGTTCTGGCGGGTTGAGGCACTCTCTGAAATATTATGGCATATAACATGGAGTGTACATCCAACTCTGGATACAATCCCAGTGGGATAAATTCAGCAAAGTATGAATGGAAGTGCTGTAGTTGACATGCAAGAGTGTTCTCTGAACTGTTGGTTAGACTCAGTAATAATGGTTGGCCCATGGCCATTCTATAAGCTTCATACTAAGATGGAATTTAAATATGTGTAGCTATCGAGCCAATAATCGCTGTTAAAATTCACAGAGTCTTCAACTCTCAAATTAAAATCCTATACAATTTGAGAGTCTAAAAAATCAGCATCTTGAATTCGGCTATAACAGGAAATGATATCCAAGGCAGATCTTAAGGAACCTGTATTAGGATATTTTCTGCATTTCGCATGGCACCTGATTTTTTTTTTCAGGAATGCTTACGTCACTGTCCACCTCAATGATCTATACATTGAGTTACTATTGTCACACATGGTTAAACTGGCTGATATGCTTGCTAACTAAACATGGCAAAATTGTGGATGGCCAAGTGTAGGCCATTTAACCTTCCCCTTCTAAATAGAATCTCCTTGCCTTATGATACTCTGGCTTCCATCCACATATGAAATTGTGCCCTGCCTTCTGCCACTGTATACTTGGGATCTATTTTAACTCCAGCATTGTTCATGTTGCATGCATTCAAGTTGTTTCTGACTTATGGTGACCTTAAGGCAAACCTAGATCATGGAGTATCCCAGTACTCTGTTGGATGCAGCCATGCAAGTTAAAGTGCTATAACTGTGTGGTGTGAAAGAGACCCAAGAATGATTCACTCATTGGAAGGGATGCTATTACCATCCATCCCTTCATTATGGATGGTGTGGAGTGGCATAAGAATGGTTAAGGCTATTGACTAAGTCCCTCCTGAGTGCCCTCTTTGCTGTTGAGCAGGGAAGGCAGTGAATATGGAAAGAGGCCAGATGATACCTTGGGTACAGATGGCAGAAATTTCATAGATGTGGCCAAATGCAGTAAGAGTGCATCTGTAGCAAAAGCAATTACAACAACCTTATGTTTGACTACTGTGATGCTTCTACATGGAGCCACCCCCTGAAGATGGTTGGGAAAGTTCAAATGTTGTTGCTTGGTTACTGAGTGGCATGCTGTATCAGAATCATATTATGCCTATACAAATGGCCTGTTCTCTTCCAAGCCTATTTCAAAGAGCTGATATTGACTAATAAGGTCTCAAATGGCATGGGACTCAAATACTTTTTGAAGTACCACCCAGTATAAGCCAGCCCAGTTTTGGAAATCTTGGGAGGGAGAGCTGCTCATGGTCCCTTGTGTGGGCACTTCCTGAGTTATGACCTTCTGAAGTGAGGGCCTTCTTTGTTGTAGCAACCCCCCTGCCCACCTTATGTTACTCCCAGGATTTGAAGACAGATCTGGCAGTGTCAATAGTTCAACTTCATACTTTACTTGAGATGTATCTCTTCATCTGGTCTTTCCTATCCCTTTGGGGTTGTTTGAAGAAAATCTGAAGTTTTCTGTTGTAGTGAATAGTCTATTCTATTGATTATTTCAGTGATAATTAAGCTTGCTAATTGTAGAGGAATCTAATAGCATTGCTTCCTCTGTAGCTGTATTATGCATTCTTATTCTTATTTGTAAACCACATTGTAAACGTTGTAAACCATGTTTGCTATGAGGAGCAGTATATATGCATGAATCAGAAGTGGCAACTGCACTGAGGCAGAGACTCTTTCTTACCCAGTCCCTGCACTCTCACTGGTCCATTCTGTGCTGCTGTGCCCAAATCAGAAGTGATCCAACTGTTTTCATCTTCAGTGGCTTTTTTTTTTTTGCCTTTTTTGTGGCGGGGATGGGGGAGCAAAAAGAGCTGTGTTTTTGCCATGGTTTTGCTACCTTTTCGGCAATTTGAGGGATAAAAAATGGGCTGGAAAAAATTAATGGTTATTGTGGGGAATGTCCTAGGAGGCACCAATGGCTGCAAAAAGAGTATTCAGGGGGACACATAAAGCCCCTGGGGTGCACTTTCCTCACCTCTGGAATGAATAAATAAAATTAGAATTTGGTTTACCTGTTAGCAAAGAAATGTCTTGCATTGCATTTGCTAGTGCAATTCATAAGAACAGAATCTGATCTTCAGTGAGTAGCAACCTCTGGAGATGTTAATCACAGGTAACAGTTGGACAGGAAGGCTTTTAGAAGGTAAGACAAAAAGTGTCTGTGGAGCAGCAAAGTGAACAGTGTTTTGTAAAATCTCTTGTCCTCAGTGAGAGGTGCTGTGCTGACATGTTGAAACAACCTGTTGAAAAATGACCAGCCTCCATGAGAATTCTCACCTCTGGAATGAGAACAAGGCAAGGAGTGTTTTCTTCATCAAAATTTCCGTAATTTGCACAGAAAGTCTCTCAGCAAAACTATTGTCTTTCTCTTCTGTGAAGGAAAGTTCACCCATAGCAAGTACATTAGGACTGCCTATTGGATGAAAAAAGCAGAAACAACCCTTTCAGCATCTCTGCTTTGTAGAAGTGCATGCAACAAACCAGCAACTGTCACAGTTTTTGTGCAATTTGCAGTTTCAACAATTGTGTAATCTGTAAAAATCCTCCTCACAAATATGAGAGCTCATCTATACCAATTGAAAATACCTAGCCACTTGGGGAAAGATTTGGGGGGGGGGTAATTTCTTGCACAGTTTTGGATATGAGAACAAGACAGATGAGGATTTACATCCATTATAGAGTCATCTCAGTGATACATCACCTCATGATGATCCAGGCAAGCTCTGGAATGATCCTAATACAACTACATCCTCATCTTGAAGTAGTGTGCATTCACTTTACTTGAGGTCACCACTTAATGAAGGCTGTTCCTCTGGACTGGGTTTAGAGCTGAGCTTTGTTAATTGTCAGGGGATGGAAATTCCAGGTGAGGACTTTCAAAGAACATCTGTACTCCTGGTATCTGATATAGAAGGGTCCTTAATGCACTCTTGAGAAGCCATGAGATTATTGTGGAGAAAGCCTTCTCAAAAGCTTTAGGGATATAAGGCTCAAACTGTTATTGAGAGCTAATCATTTTGTTCCAAAGATTTTTTTTTACCATATCGTAAATTTTTATATATTCACCAAAGCCTTTGTCATAAAAACTGTAAAAGCAGAAAAAAGGCAAAAATAAACTCAAGATAGTGAGGTTTTAAAGCAAGAAATTTTTGAGGCATATCTGAGGGTTTCACAAAGCAAGCAAACAAACAAACACACCCCAAGCAAAAAGCTTTAGCAGAGTTTGGAAACGGCCTCCAATTTCAATTGACTAATCCTTCTCAAGAAACAGCAGAATGCTCTTGGCCAAAGATTAATCTTCCAGTACCATCCATGCATAAATATCCCTCCAAGAGAAGTAATCAGGTCTTTGAGGCTTCTCTTTTCTAGCTAGTATCTGAATCCTTCATGATCTTAATTGAGATAATCAATGCTCAGCATGGAGTTTCTTGTTTGTATTTATTTTGTGTGCTATTTATATGCAGGACCCACATAGCCACATGCTGATACCACGTTTCATGTCATTTCATTTTTAGCAGAGCTGCAAAATAAAGGACAACTATTTAAGTTAACTTTCTTATTCACCACTTTCTGTTAAGAAAACCCATCTCTATAGGGCACTGTTTACACAAAGTGCAACTTAACTTCCAGTTCAGTTCGCATATATCTATGTTGGGGAAAGAGGTCATAATAATGGCATTGGCATGAGCATATTGAAGATATTCATGGGATTGCTGGAATTCTGTATCCAGCTAGCAGTGATCCTTCGTAACTTCCATAGAGAAATAAGTACAGGCTGGAAATAGAATGAAATGACTGCCACGTTGGTGAATTAGCAAAACTGTAGTTGTAAGTCAGTAACTGGGTATGGCAGAAGACAAAGAAAAGTATAATTTTTATGTTGGATTAGGATGTGTTAGTCCTACTAGACCTTTCAGGAGTGTTCAATACTGTTGATCTTCAATACTATTAGATCAACTGGCCAGGATGGACTTCAGAGGTCCAATGTTATGGTGGCTTTGCTCCTTCTTGAAGAATTATTTCCAGTTGATAGCACTTGGGGACTAACGTCTTGACTGACTCCCCCGCTGTGATTATTTTGTCCTCTGCATTGTGAAATATCTGCCTCAAACATTTTGGAGAAGATTGAGGATTTGGAGAACTTTACCATTAATATACACACAACAGGCAGATCTCTTTTTTCATTTCTTTGGATTTCAGGGAAGCTGTTTTGGTTTTTAACTAGTGTCTGGAGATGGAGATGGGCTGGGTGATAGCTAATAAAGTGTAATCCAGAGAAGGTAGAGGTGCTCCCGATTAGGAAAGTGAATTACCCTGAAATTAGAACTGAGTGTATTTTGTATGAGGTACCAAACTCTTTGAAAAACTACCTCTTCCATCTAGGATACTCCTGAAATAGGATTAGCATCTGGACATATAAATAGGGCTTCATGCAGCTGTACAAGTCTAGGGTGGTACATCACTTGCACCTATTCTTGGCCTGCTACAGTGACTCATACCTTATTAGACACTCTGCATGTGGCTATTTTAGAAGATTATCTGGAAAAGGCAATTGGTTATCTAAGGAACTGTGTTCTTTCTTACCAACCTACTTGTTCTCTAAGGTTCCTGTTAAGCCTCTCCCATGACCTAGTAGCAGCTAATACACAGCTTTGTGGAACAAGA